>JADWQK010000804.1:0-15073 GCA_017933935.1 Sesamia nonagrioides | reverse complement strand
TATGTATAAGGATAAGTAGGGTTGTTACACCAATATGTTACTGCAGTAAAATCGGGAAAATTTACGATCTATTAGGGATAAACGATGTCACAAAGGCAGGCGAATGAATGGATAAGGCGCGGCATGTCAGGATGAGATTGAAAAAATGCCAGTATTATGACCAATACTCACTCTGAATAATTTCCAAGACTATTGCTACGTATGTTCGAAAACTGTACCTAATCAACAATGTAAATGTTGCAATGAATATTGACGAACTGTCAAAAGGGAACCCATAGGTGCTGAAACTGTGTCTTGCAATTACCGCGGAGGATGTTTTCAGATTAAAAAGCACTACACTATATTTTGTATATCTGCTAAATCTGTTTTTAGATGATAGAATATTAATATTTTTCGTACATTGCGCAGAGTGAGTGTGTTTTCAAAATTAGGTAATTTATAATATTGATAAACTGTCTAAGTCATAAAATACACCTCCAAGGTGCCGTTTTCTTCATTAAAGGCAAAGGCAAAAGCCTAGCGCTATGTTTTTTGTTACAAAGTCAAAACCTTCCCTGAGGAATTTTAGTCGTTACAAAGTTTACTTTACAACTACCGTAACTTGAAAAGTGCTGAGCTATTAGATTCTATAATTGCTAGTTATAAGCCATCAGAGTATATCCATGATTATTATACATAAAGGCTAAACTCAACAAAGAAATCGAATGCAACTAGCACATCTAAACCTTATTCAAAAGCTGTCAGCAACATTATTGTGGAATATTTTATCGTAACTGACAGCTCTTAAACGAGGTTTAGATAATGTGATGATCGGGTTCAATTTTGTTGGTGAAATTCGCCCCTTAGAGCGCCTCGTCCCTTTTTATAATACGTAATAAAACATCGAATATTGGATAGAATCAGTGTAAATGCACCATTTTTAAGTCGGGTATTTCAAATATTGTGTCGTTCCCTACTGGGTGAGGCGTGACGTATGAAATCTATCTATCTACCTACAATTTAAAATACCCTGTTATTGCATTGGCTCTTAATAACCTGTAATGTTAACAGAGAAAGGATTAATAAATAAATAAATAAACAATAAATAAGTAAATAAATACATTTTTAATTTATAAGTAATTCCATTGAAAATTAATTACATAATCACTATAATCAGCTTTTAATGTTTCCACTGCTGGTATACGAGCCTCCTCACGATGAGAAGGAGTGGGCCGTAACCCACGCGGATCCAGTGTAAGTTGACAGATGTCACGTGCCTCAACAAATAATTATTTCTAAAAATATTTCCAAAAAAGGAGACAAACTTTTTTGTTTTTGTGAGCTCTTGCGTCAGGCGGAAGAAGGGGGCGCCATGGCTCTAGCCACTCCTCAAATAGGGGACTTATCACTATTGTGGCGCGATTAGCACTGGGTTGCGACATTGGATCTTGCCGGAGCTCTCTTTACTGTACAGCGACTTTGTGAACTTTGTTATGCCTCTTCTCGCCACTCCCATATGGGGGTGTGGACTTTGTCGTCCAGATCCTATGGACTACCGTGCGGTATCCCCGGACTAGTCGGCCGCTCCGCTTAAATTGAACATATACAAGGGTCGTCCTTGTATATGTTTAAATTAAGCGGAGCCGGTACTGCAAAAGGAAGCCATATTAATTTATTTTTCCTTGTAACTTCTCTAAACATCTAAGTAACTATTGAATTTATTTCTCTCCCACTCCGAAATTAGCATGGAAATGAGTCCAGGATTTGTTTTTTGTCCAAAAACCTAAAGAGCGAAGTGGTTAAAAATTCTACTAATTAGTCATTCAAAGCCTAGATCAAAGGCGACAGTCCTACAACCTTTTTTCGGAAGACCCCGCCGTGGAGTATAAATTAGGCAACCCACAAAACAAATGCCAGCAATATTTTTGTTGTCTCTCATTATTGTAATGACTTTTCGTTGGGAGTTTTGACGGGAAAGCCGAGATGAGTGTCACGCGTATTTTTCAATGGACTTTTAATATTATTTACAGTGCCGTTTACTAAATAAAAGCGCGTGATTTATGTAGTAAAAAGTGCAGTAAATAATTCATAAAGAACATTGAAATATCGCAGCATATTGGTTACATCATGACTTTGCCTCGAACCTCCCTCATAGACGGCGCACGCGGCCGACTTTTTTTAACTGACATTGGCGATATCCGCCATTATTGTGAAATAAAATTTCAAAGAATTTCTATAATTTATTACACGTGTTATGGGCAAAATTGTGGTATCTATTACACAAAGGTTATTGATTTTTGTTAAAAAGGAAAATTTGGTAAGAAATAAAAACAAAAATCACACAAATAAAACCTGAATATTTTAGAGTTATAAAGCATTAGAAATGGGAATTTAACCGATTTGTTTACACGCCTTTTTAAGAATGTAGGTGTAACGGTAACCTTTAATTTGCCGTCTATTCTGAAAATTTTCAAATTGAAATTGAAATTGCAAAGTGAACAATAGTTATTTATGCCACTGTCAAGCAATGATAGCTATTATAATATGAGTGATAGTTTGTGCCATCCAGCTTCGCTTCGTGGCACAATAGATCAGCACGAGTATTACAATAGCTGTTTGCGACAGTGGCATAAAAAACTTTTTCTACGACCTTGAACTAAATAAATAAAAAAAAAACCGTCAAAATCGCGCTAAAATAGCTAGGCGCGCGCAATGGTATTTTGTTGTTATAATCCCACAAATGAAAGGCAAAGGCAATTCATCCATACAGCCTAATAACACGCGATGTTTAGTCGTGACGCAAATACGCGCGCTTTTAATCATAATCGTATGTTGATTTTGTGATGCCATAGCCATAAAAAAAAGTTTCATTGTAGTACGATTTACCCGTGTGGAAATGATCATTGTAATACGACTTGGCAGGAATGAGTACAATTGACTTATGGTTATGTATTAAGCAAATTACCAAATGGTCGTAGAAAAAAAGTATCATCAGATGGCATGACTTCCACTTCACGTAACCTATGATATATATACCCGTAACGGGTTTGGTATCCGCATTGAGTCCTTCCAGTGGGCCATTGTGCGTGGCCCATGGCGGCCGTTGGTGGTTATTCCAACCAGCCCACCTTCTTCCTGAAGTCTACTAAGTCTTCTGGCTTGTTAAGGACATCTAATGTATTCTTATTTATTTATTTAAAGGAAAGCCACATCACATACATTAAACTTATGCTAGAATAAACTTAATAACTAAAGGACTAATGTACATGACAATTACGGCGTACATAGCATTGATTTATATATTTTGCTGCCTGAAAATTTATTTCGCTACACTAAAACTAATTTAATCAAGACAGACTATAGTGAATCAGAGAGTAACAAATATTTAGAACAAAAGTTAAGAACATATAAAATACAAAAATTTAAATAGTATTTGACTAAAAACTAATTAGTCCGTCAGGACAGATTTCCAAAAAAATATTAGACAAGTATTTTAATTTTTCATATAAACAAAAATGAAGTCGACACAGCGTTGAAAATCCTCGTGTGACGTCACTGACGGTACACTTTAGCGACCAGCGACGCTCACCAGCCACCACTCCCGATCTTTCTTTGATGCCTTTTATTTGTAATTTTTTTGTTTATATGAAAAAAGAAAAATACGTGTCTAGTATTTTTGGAAATCTGTCTGACGGACTAATTATCTTTTTTAGTCAAATACCCTATTAAAAATAATAATGTATAAAACAAACAATATTAAAAAATATAAAAAAAGTGAGCTGCTGGGCGATAGTGTGTATTTTTTCAATGAATACTGCTAGCTTGTTGCTGAATAAATCAAGGTCTGGTGTGTTTATTACAGCGTTTATTATATTTAGCAGCATTACTCTTCGAGACTACAGGCGTTACTTAACCTAGGTTTTCATGATAAGATTTCTGAATGCTGAATATGAACATGACTTCGGCACGACATGACTTGCTTTATTAACACGCAAAAGCCAGTCCTAATGTCCTAAAGAAAAAGTTATCTCAGCTTAATTTTGAAGTGAAACACAAAAGAAGCTTAATCAAAATAAATTAACGTCTCAAGCGGTGCCCGGAATTAATTTCAGAATATCAAAGGGTCGGTTAATTCATAAGTTCGGTTATCGTTAAAGATTTTTTGAGTTAAAACTTTAAATGGTTTTTCTTAATTATAATGGATTTGATCCGTTCGGCTTTGTCTGAAATATTTCGACTGAAAGGTTTAGACGTCAAAATTAAAGAAAATTTTGATTAATTGTTTGTTGTAAAGTGTTTTGTTCTATTAGTTTTGAAATCTTTACTAATATTATAAATCGGAAAGTGAGTTTGTTTGTTTGTTCTGCTTTCACGCTGTAACTACTGAACCGATTGCTTTGAAATTTTGTAGACGTAAAGTTATACATTGTGTCACGCTTTATTCTAAACTAGCTGACCCGTGCGAAAAATTCGCACTATACTAACAGAACCGCTTGAGGGGAAAGAAAGGAATAATTTGAAAATAGTATTCCATGGTACCAGGGACGAATATCTGTCGATTGTTGAGTCGGACGTTCAGATTGGTTCGATAGAAAGAGAGAAAAAGGGAGAAAACGCCTAGACCCTTGGAGAAATAATATATGTTGATCTATTCTTATTCTTATTATATTTCCTTTTTATTCTAAATCTTGTCTATACCCCTTTGTAATACCTACATATGTTTTTGTAACCTACATGGTGTACTATAATAAGGAGTATTCTATTCTACTTTTTATCCCGGAAAAATTTGATATTCCTGAGGGAAATCTAAAAAGCGCGATATAACCGCTTTCCACGCGGGCGAAGCCGCGGGCGGAAAGCTATTAAATAATAAATAAGTACCCACTGCATCCAGTCTATGTAAGGACAGGATATGAAAAATAAACAAAAACATGGTTTCTTAATTAAACAAAAAAAAAAAAACCGGCCAAACGCAAGTCTGATTCGCGCACGAAGGGTTCCGTACCTTTAAAAACGGCAAAAATATCACGTTTATTGTATGGTAGCTCCGTTAAATATTTTTTTATTTTTCGTTTTAGTATTTGTTGTTATAGCGGCAATAGAAAACTTCAACTGTCTAGCTATTACGGTTCATGAGATACAGCCTGGTGACAGACGAACGGACGGACAGACGGACAGCGAAGTCTTACGAATAGGGTTCCGTTTTACCTTTTAGGTACTGTTGATGGTTGATGCTGCAGGGGCCGGGGTTTGTGCAACAGAAAACACTTGTTTGGAAAAATTACGTTTATTGCAACTCTCACAATACAAGATGACCGATTTTTTTACGATTGAAGGCAGGCGTGCGCGTGGTTTAGCGATTATCGGCAAACTGGAGGGGGGCTCGCCGTGTGTGACCAGCGTGTCACTGTGTCCCAACCCTCAGTACTAAACTAGTGATGGCACTTAGTTCTTTAGTTAACATTATAAAAATAATATCATAAAAACACAGTATTGAGCGCGTCACTAACAGGTACGGAACCCTAAAAAAGCAAGCAATACTAGCAGTATTGCTTATTATATTTGAATAGGTAGATATTTCAAATCGTCGTCGTTCAATTCTGTGTTTATTTATAAATATATTGATTAAAAATGTGTTTACCTCTACCGGATGGCAATCTCCTTGGCGCCACCA
Source organism: Sesamia nonagrioides (assembly GCA_017933935.1). Taxonomy (NCBI): domain Eukaryota; kingdom Metazoa; phylum Arthropoda; class Insecta; order Lepidoptera; family Noctuidae; genus Sesamia; species Sesamia nonagrioides. Next base: position 9,420 of record JADWQK010000804.1, on the reverse strand, counting down.
GACTGAAGATAATGATGTTAAACGCTTTTCGAATATTCAAGTTAATAACAATATTTAATACTAAGTAGCTTCACAACAGTGAGTATCTACAAGGTCAAATTAAATTAGCTAGCTAAACTGCAGTTAAGGATAGGTATTAAAAACTTCTTTCGACACGATTGTCGTTGTGGCTGAGCGATCGACTACTGCGCTGCGTGTCGCGGGTTCGATCCCGCACGGAATTAATTTTTGCATAAACTTCAAGTAGTTGTTCCGAGTCTGGCTGTTTGTGTATGTGACTTTATATGTTTGTATGTTTTCTTTAAAAAAAAAAAACCTCGTACCTATAGTATTATTGCTTGAAGTTGTGGTGTCTGTAATTGTAAGTATTTTGTAATACTAAACTGGCAACATTGTGCTCGGTAGTTGCTGGTTAATCCGACTGGCAACACTGTGGGTGCGCGGTGATGTAGCTCCGTCAGTCTGTCATTAAACGACCTATATGCAAGTTGTTTCTGGTTTCATTTTGTTATCCAAGTACTCTTCAGTGGCGACGAGCAGTATCGAATCACACGTTAAAAAAAATAAAAATAAACAAGTAGTGTTGCTTGCAAAATGTCAATCGGGAAGATTACAGAATTTAAAGTGAATAATGACGATTGGAAGTTGTATGTAGAACGCTTAGAACAATACTTCTTAGTGAACAAAATACCGGTGGATTTACAAGTACCTACATTGATCACTGTGATGGGAGCAGAATCTTACGAACTCTTGGTCAATTTATGTACTCCTGACAAACCTAAAAACAAAACATTCACGCAGATTACAGATATTATGGAAAAACATCTGCAACCCAAACCTAGTGAGTTGGCTGAACGTTACAAATTTAGACATCGGAAACAAAAGGAAGGTGAAACTATTTCGGAGTATACCGCAGTTTTGAAGAAAATGTCCAAGACCTGTGAATTTGCAGCTTGGTTAGAAGAAAGTTTAAGAGACCAGTTAGTTTGCGGCATAACTAATGAAACAATCAGACAAAGATTATTCGCCGAAAGTAAGTTGGATTTCGGCAAGGCGTATAAGTTGGCAGTTGGTATGGAGGCGGCAGAAAAAGACGCTGCAGAAGTGGTCAGACAAGGAGGGTCGGCGAGCGAAACAGCGGCAGCAGCGGCGGTGACGTGCCAGGCGATGTCGGCTACGAAGGCATCTCGGTGGCGGCACCGGGCACCGACGGCGGCGGCGACACGTGGAGCGCGCGACATTAGCGGAGTGGCGCGGGAGGATACCGCGTACGCCGCGGGGAGGCGAGGCCCGCGCGCATCGACAGCGCCCGCGCCTGCTCGGCTGGGTGAGCGTGCGCAGCAGCAGTGTCAAGTATGCGGCGCGGGTCATGACGCAGCCACGTGTAGGTTTGCATGTTACGTTTGCCGAGTATGTAACCGAGTAGGACATCTGCGACGCGTATGCCCGAATTTAGCGAGACACTTCAATGTCAACATTGATCAATTGAAGGAAGAAAAATCAAGTGAAAGTATGGAAAGTGACGAGGTAATTTTTATCGATGTTTGCAAGTTATCCGCTATAGAATGTAAACCTGTGTATCTAGAATTAAATGTTAATGGTAAAAATATTAAAATGGAATGTGACACAGGTAGTGCTATCTCATGCATAAGTTGGGAATGTTACCTAAGATTATTTAAAAATTTAACTCTAAAGAATAGTCAGTTAACACTTAGATATTATACGGGGGAGCTAGTTAAACCCCTTGGAGTAATATTACCTACTGTTAAGTACAAAGATATGTGCAAGACATTAGAGTTATTTGTTGTGGAAAATGGGAAGACTATTCTTTTGGGACGGCAATGGATGGCCGAATTAAAAATACAATTACCCATAGTAAATTATGAATGTAACAATGTGACTATGCTTAAGAATGACGTATTCGATTTGCATGCTTTCAGTTCCAAATACTCTGAGGTGTTTGCGGACGGTCTGGGCCGATTCACCGGTGGCAGGGTGAGCGTGCATGTGCGCGAGGGCGCGCGGCCGGTGTTCATGCGCGCGCGCCCGCTGGCCTACGCGTTGCGCGAGCCTGTTGAGAGCGCGCTGGCCCAGCTGCAGCTCGACGGCATTCTCTCACCGGTGGAGCGTTCGGACTGGGCGACCCCAATCGTACCGGTCGTCAAGAAGGACGGTAACATTAGAATTTGTGCAGATTATAAATTGACACTGAATAAAGTTATAGAAGTTGACCGTTATCCGCTGCCTAGGGTGGAAGAGCTGCTGCTTCGGTTAAGGGGAGGTGAACACTTTAGTAAAATTGATTTATCCCAGGCGTACGCTCAGTTTGAGCTAGATGACACTAGGAAATATACAGTGATTAATACCCACAAAGGTTTATTTATGTATAATCGGCTAGTTTATGGGCTTTCGTCAAGTCCAGGTATTTTTCAAAGACGTTTAGAGCAATTGTTTGTGGATATACCACAAGTAGGTATTTTCTTGGATGATATTATTATCACAGGATCTACTAAACAGTCTCACATACAAAATTTATGTAAGGTGTTTGATCGTTTAAAGAAATATGGCCTGAGGGTAAAGAAAGAAAAATGTGTGTTCTTTGCTGAGTCAGTTGATTATTTAGGGCATACAATTAGTAAGGATGGCGTTCACACGAGTCCAGATAAGGTTAAGGCTATAGTTAAAACACCAGCGCCTACGAACATCTCCGAGTTGAGAGCTTTCATCGGTATGGTCATGTACTATGGCAAGTTCATTAAGAATGTTAGTACAGTTTTAGCACCACTTTATAACCTACTCAGAGCGGGTGTTCAGTACAATTGGAGTAAGGAGTGTCAAGATGCATTCAGTAAAGTTAAATATCTATTAACTAGTAGTGAAGTTTTAATGCATTATACACCAGAATTACCAATAATATTGACGACGGATGCGAGTAGCGTAGGTATAGGTGCAGTGATATCGCACACGTCATCGCGCGGCGGGCGGCCAGTGGCGTACGCGTCGCGCTCGCTGACGCAGGCCGAGCGCGCCTACTCACAGATAGACAGAGAGGCACTCGCTATTGTTTTCGGAATTCGGAAATTCCACCAGTATCTATATGGGCGCAAGTTTATATTGAGAACTGATCATAAACCTTTGACTTACATTTTTGTAAATAAGGCAGGGATTCCGATAATGGCCGCGTCCAGATTACAACGTTGGGCGGTCCTATTAGCGGGCTATAACTACGATATTGAGTATGTTTCGTCAAAGAAGAACTGTGCGGACGCGTTGTCTCGGTTGCCATGTACAGATGTTAATAATGTAGGAATGCGGAATGAAAACACTTACGTTAATTTTGTAGAAAAATTTCTACCAATTACTAGTAAAGATGTTAAGGAAGCAACAGCTCGCGATAAGGTCCTTAGTAGAATATTGGGGTATACTCAATCCGGGTGGCCTATAACTTGTTCGGATGAATTAATTCAACCCTATTTTAAAAGACGTAATGAATTATACACGGAATGTGGATGCTTAATGTGGGGTTACCGTATGGTCATACCCTTTTCACTACAAAGTAGTGTATTAAAACAACTCCACAGTAGTCACATGGGCATAGTCAAGACAAAGAGCCTAGCTCGTAGTTACGTGTGGTGGCCTAACATAGACGGGGCAGTAGAAACGATGTGCAAGCAGTGCGAGACTTGCGCGGCGGAGGCGGACGCCCCCCGGCGGGCTCCGATACAACCGTGGCCATATCACACGCGCCCCTGGAGCAGGCTTCACATTGATTTCCTAGGCCCATACAAGGTTTTAACATTTCTCGTAATAATTGATTCTACCTCCAAGTGGATAGAAGTATTTGAGATGAAACGTACTAATGCTTATAATGTTATAAAAGTGTTAAGATCTACATTCGCGAGGTTTGGTTTACCGGAAGAATTAGTTTCCGATCAGGGCCCACCATTTACCAGTACAGAATTTAAAAATTTCCTAAGAAATAACGGTATCAAACAAAATTTTTCACCTGTCTACCACCCGTCCTCAAACGGAGCAGCAGAGAACGCAGTAAAGTTATGCAAACGAGCTATCAAGAAAGCGTATAGGGATCAGGTAGATATTGATACGGCTTTACAAACTTTCCTATTAGCATACCGCAATACGGTGCATAGTACAACCGGTGAAACTCCAGCCATGCTTTTGCAAAGGCGGACATTACGCTCAAGGCTAGATTTGTTGCGTGCTGATGGTGTTGTCAAAGACAGAGTACACGAAGCCCAGAGACGTCAAATAGAATACGCTGGTGGTACTCCACGGGATTTCAAAGAAGGGGATTCAGTTTGGGCTCGAGAGTATGGCTCTGGAGATAAGTGGGTGAAGGGCGCCGTACGAGGTGTGGACAGTTTGCGCAGGTATTCAGTAGTGGCGGATAGCGGTCAATCTTATAAAAGACACATAGATCAAATTCGTCGTAGGTCTCGATTTTCTGATGTTACCTGTCCGGAAGGAGATGATGAGAGTCAGCAGGCTGATGATAGTCAGCGGGGTGAAGAGAATGTTGTCGAGCCGCTAAATAAGGGGGTTGAGAAGGTAACGATGCCAGACACTAATGAAGAGGCAGGAAATATTAACCAGGGCGATGAAGGCAGTGTTCCTTCAGAACAGTCCTCGCCTAAATTGCTATCGCCATCTGTGTCACCCGTGAGTCGTCCCAGACGGACACGGAAACCAGTGAAGAGATTTGTCCCATAACAATACAACTATGATTTCTAAAATTTTTCAGATTTGCTTAGGTATAATTATATGCTTAAAATTATTTGCTTAGATATAATTAGGATTACATTTAAACTTGTGTTAATTTTTAATTGTTAGATGTAGTGAACATTGGATGTACTTACTTATAAGTTACTTAGTTATAAGTTAAGCTGTTGACCCTAAGTCTAGTATAGTGGTGGAGGTGTGGTGTCTGTAATTGTAAGTATTTTGTAATACTAAACTGGCAACATTGTGCTCGGTAGTTGCTGGTTAATCCGACTGGCAACACTGTGGGTGCGCGGTGATGTAGCTCCGTCAGTCTGTCAATATACGACCTATATGCAAGTTGTTTCTGGTTTCATTTTGTTATCCAAGTACTCTTCAGAAGTAAGGATTGAAATTATTTTTCGTATTTATAAAATATCTTAAAAAACATGCTGTGTTAACAAGATGCCCATTTTGGGCATCTTGTTAGCGATCAGACGTGGTGTTCATTAATTTAGATAGGAATGCAATAATAATCGCTGAACACACAAGAATATGTAAAACGATAGGTATCAGCTCTTAATTAATATAGAAAATATAGGTCTCACAGAGTCTGCACGATTTTACTGGTCAGAGTGACGGTTGTGCAAAGAAAACTGGTGCGGGTAGGCCGCGCCTTTAATAGTGAGCTTGGGGTGGAGAGTTGGTCATCGCTAACAATTCTGGATATAGTAAAGAAAATAAAAAACCGGCCAAGTGCGAATCGGACTCGCACACCGAGGGTTCCGCCGTACAAACGTAGCGGTCTCCAAAGCCTGGACCACAGGCGTAGAGTAGCCAGCCTTTCGGTCTTCTATAGGATGCATTCTGGTGAGTGTGCAAGGGAATTGCATGATTTAACGGTGGACGGGTCTGAGCAGTTGTGTTGCGATGTGTGCCGGGTACGATGTGCCTAATGTTGTTGTGTCAGGAGTTTGGTCGTGAAGGCTCTCCAGATTATCCTCTGGCGCAGCATCGTTGGTCGTGTTGTTGGGTTAAACATTGCATCACCTCGCTCAACTGCCGTCTTCCTTCCTATTCACTCAGTTTTTTGTGTGAATAGGCTTAATAAGCTAGTGCGCTTTACCATCAACGATTGCATCACTGCTTACCATCAGGTGGGATTGCAGTCAAGGACTAGTTTATAAATATTAAAAAAAAAAAAATCCCCCATCTCCGTTCCACCATCGGACGACCCGTCGTACGGCGAGTTTCCACCCTTACGTTGTTGACACCACTGCGATCTGGACGAAGCGTTTCGCTTCCTCTTTTATACCGCCTACATCGAGGGACTGGAACAATTTGCCAGCGATGGTGTTTCCGTCACATTACAATTTGAGTGTCTTCAAGGCTAGAGTGAATAGGCTCTTAATAAACTAGCGCGCTTTACCATCAACGATCGCATCACTGCTTACCATCAGGATTTCATCAGATCAGATAGATCAGGATTGCAGTCAAGCGCTAGTTTATAACTTATTAAAAAAGCGGTTTATTGATAAACAAAGTAGAAGTAAACAAAATCAACGAGAAATTATCGCAAATTTTACTAATTTCGGTACACGTGCGAACAGCATCTAAGCGCTCGTGCGTATGTCCACAGTAGACTTTCTACTGTGGTATGGCGCACGGCTGCCGCACGGCTGCCGCTCGCTGTGCCGCGATACCCCTTCCCTTGACCAACCGCCTGCCTTCGCGCCAGCGGGCGGCTAGTTCTTGCGCGTTCGTTCGTTACTACTTACTCCCCCCCGTCCCGCTTCGCCAGTAGGAAGCAAGCTGTCTGATAATCATTGACAACAATAGGAAATTACAATTAATGTCTTTGAATATATTTATAAGTACTAAGTATAACACAACAGTTAGGACGCATTTAGGTTATATACAGAACTACATTCACCAGAAGATTTAGATTGAATGACGATTGTGTTGGTCTTTGTTTTGGTTTAACTAGTTACTGTGCCTAAAAATTTTAAAAGGTTTCGGGTTTTTCTGTTAGGTTACTTTAAGCTATTGTTTCATACCAAAATTCAATATTCAATGTCAGCGGGAAGTAGTCTATGTTTTGATTCTGTTGCGAGTAGTGGCGAATTTCAAAATATGCGGTATGATTATAGGTAGGTACCTCAGCATTTTGAATTTTTGCGTTGATTTAAAAATTTTTAAATTTATAGGTAATTAGATTTAAGAAGTGTTTGATATGAATTTCAACTTTAATATCTCTACGCGTTCGTGTGAAAAAGGATAGGTAGTAAGTTTATAATTATTAAAAGATATTATATGTCATGTAAGCAAAAATAATATTTTATGTAATTTCAAATTTATCATTTTCGCAATTTTTCCTTTATCTCTCTGTTATAACGTTGCTTCGTGCCGTTTTCTAGATTCTGAGTTCACGGGAAGTACCTTGTAGGTTTTGATTCCCAAGCGTGTGACGGAAATTCGTCTAAGGTGTCGGTATAAACTGCTGTATCTTTTGAACGCGGTAACTTAGAAGTTTAATTTTTTCACTGCTTAAAGGGACAATAGACCTAGGTATTTGGTATAAATTTCAATTTGATACCTTTATTCGTTCGTGAGAACTAAGGTAGTAAGTTTCATTTTATTAAAATATTTTTATTATATTATATAACTAAAAAAATGTGATTTTCCCTATATTTGCATTATATGACAATGCTTCATGCCAAATTTCAAGATTCTGAGTTTACGGGAAGTATCCTGTAGGTTTTGATTCCTTTGCGAGTGTCGAAAATTTGTTGAAAATATCGACATAATCGGCTGTATCTTTTGATTGGCTTGGCTTAGAAGTTTGATATTTTCACAGCTTAAATGGACAATAGACCTAGGTATTTGGTATAAATTTCAATTTGATACGTCCACGCGTTCTTGAGATAAAGGGGTCTTGACAGACAGACAGACAGACAGACAGACAGACAGACGGACAAAAAATTGATCCTATAAAGGTTTCCCGTTTTTTCCCTTTTGAGGAACGGAACCCTAAAAAGGCTGCCAGTCTTAAATGCAGCTCGCCGCGTGACACCAGCCGTATCACGGGATAACCACTGGACGAAAGCGCCACACTGGCCTAAAGGGAGGCGCCGATGACGCCGTTCAATGTAACGCAGTATTTAGTGGAAGCCCTTGCTGGCAGTGGCGCAGTATGATATCAAAAATAAAAATATAATTTGGGTTTCCATACCCATCGCCCCTGTTGAGTTTCGCTCATCTCAGCGTTAATCCCAGTCGCATTCGTAGCTTTTCAGCTTTGGAGTTTCGCTAGCTAACTTAATTTGACCCTGTTTATTGGGCGTATGACAAAATTATGTCTCCTCGATACCCTAAAAAGGTACACCGTCCTTATTATTAAACTACCTACCTTCTGCCGCGGGTCATTGCCCGCGTGGATATCGGAATATTTCCCACGGGACCGTTCTACCCGGATTTTACTAGGTACCTGACCATGTGTGTTAAAATTTCCCTAATATTTTGTCTAAGTATTTTATCTACCATGTTGCTGTTTGTTTCTGTCCCTCATAAATTAAATCAAAATTAACTAAGATGTAGATAATATAACTATTTTGGTTGTCTTAGCAATCTCGCAAGATAGTCTGAGAAATTAAAAAAAAAATGTAATAAAACGTATATGTGTTATGGCAAGTATGATTAATTAGTAATTATCCATACTAATATTATAAATGCGAAAGTAACTCTGTCGGTCTGTCTGTCTATCTGTTTGTCTGTCTGTCTGTCTGTCTGTTACGCTTTCCCGCTTAAGCCTCTCAACCGATTTTCATGAAATTTGGCACAGACAATCTTTACGCGGGCGAAGCCGCGGGCGGAAAGCTAGTTATTAATAATTTTAGTAATTATTAATTACTAGGTTTCCGCCCACGGCTTGGCACGCGTGGAATTCGGTTATATCGCGCTTTTTAGATTTCCCTCGGGAATATCATTTTTTCCGGGATAAAAGGTAGCCTATGTCCTTTCTCAGGGTCTAAAGATTGTCTGTGCCAAATTTCATCCAAATCGGTTGAGAGGTTTAAGCGGGAAAGCGTAACAGACAGACCGACAGACATACAGACAAACAGAGTTACTTTCGCATTTATAATATTAGTATGGATGACCAAAATCGAATTACCTTGTTTTGGTAAATGTAATAAATTTTCAAAAATAATATAGGTAAGTACACTAATCATTTGTTTCAACCTACAACCTGCAGGCGGAGATGAGGATGAGATTCCCAGTAGAACTTGTAGTATACGAGAATGTGCCCGCAAGAATTCAAATGTAGGATACAAGGCTTCGGATAACGCAATCATACTGGTGATTGTAATTCTAACCGATGTAAATTCAAAAGGATGCACGTGGTTTCAGCCAGCCCACTTCCCTCTAGAAGGCTATTAAATCTCCTGGCTTGTTAAGAACATCTGTGTAAGATCTTGTAGCCCCGAGGGTTTCTCTTTTAATCTGAGTTACGCTTGTACACTCGAAAAGCACATGCGTTACGGTCTCATCAGCCTCCATACAAGCTCTGCATAGAGGGCTGTCTGTTATGCTTATTGTGTGTGTGTGTGTTTTTTCCTTATAAATTATAAACTAGCGCTTGTCCGCAATCTCGCCTGTTGGTAAGCGATGCCAAAGCGTACTAGTTTATTAAGAGCCTATTCA
>JADWQK010001160.1:0-18194 GCA_017933935.1 Sesamia nonagrioides | reverse complement strand
TATTGTTACGGGCTAGGGGTACTTAAACGCCGGTTAAGGGTTACGAAGTTTATTAGCAACGAAGGTACAGTCGATCGTAGGCAATGACAAGTAGAACGTGGCTGATGTTGTACCGAAGTCTTCCCTTATGTCCACGAAGTCCGTGTTGTAAACACACAATAACTCTGCAGATGTTACTTCACGCAGTACTCACAGTTCTCGTTATAATTGTCGCAGTAGGTCTTCTTTAAGATTGCTTCTTAACTGTCGCTGTTTTCGTATCGCTAGTCGAGTGTAGACTGACCCTGAGCCGGCGTCACGGCGCTTTATATAGTCCAGCTGATCGAACATTCCAGATTCCTCTAGACGTAATAATAATAGCACATAACTTCGAGGTCACTCGGAAGTACCTACGGTAATTCCCGGAAACGGGTTTCTAGAAATTTCGATGTCGACACGTTGTTGACAAAACTGTTGAGACCTGTACCATTCGATAGGCCGTCCTAAGTCTAGTAATGCGTTTTATTATTGTACCTGGAAAATGTCTAGATCTGGAAAAATAGGGCTTAAAAGTGACACACTGCATGTCACGCGATATTGAACCTTATGCCATTGACATAAGGTCCATTCGTAACATTGCCCCCTTCTTAGTCATGCTCGTCCCGAGCATGATTTGATCCATAATAGCGAGCTAGGCGGTCTACGTGTACGATTTTCAGCTTCCCTCTAGGTCCTTTCTTTATCCGGTAGGTGACATCGTTTATCCTGGTTACTATCGTGTACGGACCCTCCCATTTGGCTTGAAATTTCGGACTCTTTCCTTTTCTCCTTATGGGATTATGTAACCATACCAAAGTTCCCTCTTCAAATCCGGGTACGTTAGCTTTGCGGTCGTATCGGATCTTCATTTTCTCGCTGATTTTGAGACCATTCTCTCTCACTAGCTCATGTATTCTATCTAATTTATGCCGCAGGTCAGCCACATAGTCGACGGCTAGGATAGGAGTTTCGGGAGGTGTTCCGGTTAGTGCATCTATTGGTAGCCTAATTTCTCGGCCGAAGTTGACTTTCGCCGGTGTGCAATTTGTGCTATCATGTATTGCAGAGCGGTATGACATTAAGAAGAGTGGAATGTATTGGTCCCAATCCCTCTGGTGTTCTTCCACTACTTTGGCCAAATGATTCTCTAGCGTCTGGTTGAATCTTTCGACCATTCCATCTGACTGAGGGTGATATGGTGTTGTACGAGTCTTATGTATCCCGAGTAGTTGGCAAACCTCTTGAAATAGTGAAGACTCAAAGTTTCTACCCTGGTCAGAGTGTAGCTCCAAGGGAACGCCAAATCGACAGAACACCTCGTGAACTAGCTTTTTGGCGACTGTATGAGCTTCTTGGTTAGGTACTGCAAAAGCTTCTGGCCATTTGCTGAAATAGTCTTGCATAACGATGATATACCTATTCCCTTCTTCAGTAACAGGGAATGGCCCAGCTATATCGACAGCAACTCTTTCCCAAGGTGCACCAACATTATACACTTTCAGCAGACCTCTGGCTCTCGTTTGCGGTCCCTTTACCGAGGAGCAAGCTACGCATTTTCTACACCAGTCCTCTACGTCTTCGCGGCAATGCACCCAGTAGAATCTTTTCCTCACTTTCTCCAGGGTTTTCTTTACTCCTAGATGTCCTCCGGATACTCCGTCGTGCACCTGTCTTAGCACTGACGCGACTTTATCGCCGGGAACAACTATCTGTAAGGCGACCTCCTGTCCACTGGGTGATTCCCATTTCCTCTTGAGAACTCCATTATCAATTATCAGGCTATCCCATTGAGCCCAGTAACTTTTTACTGTTGGGCTAAGCGCTGATATTTCACTCCAAGCGGGCCTCTGGCCACGTTGCTTCCACTCGATTACTGCCTTCAGGTCACTGTCGTCCTTCTGTGCGTCTTTCAATGATCGATTATCCCAGTCTTCGTCCAAAGCGTTCACCTGGATAATCCTTACGTTCTCTTTCTGTTTGTCACAATGTCGGCCCTTACTTCCTGAACTAACCTGGCGACGGCGGTCCTTTTGTCTTGCCTTTTTCTCGAGGCGCTTCTTCTTACGCGCCTCGTCCTCGACTTCCTTCTCCAGCTTTGCGTCTGCCTTAGTCCACGACCTTCCGCACGACCGCTCGCGCTCTTGTTCTCGCTTGCCGGAACGTTCGCGTTCCTGGTCTCGGTCTCGCTCGCGGTCCTTGACGCGTTCCCGCTCTCGTTCAGCGGGTCGCTCGCGGTGCCCGCTCCGATCACTCCGCTCACGCCACTCGACTCGCTCGCACGGGCGCTCGGACTCGACCTTCGCATCGCGCTTGCGCCACGCCATCACCGCGGCCTCTTCACGTGACCAAGAAGTTCTTCTTCCCTTAGCCTTCCTGGGACAATCAATTCTAATGTGCCCCTTTTTGCCACACTCATAGCAAGTTGGTCCTCGTCGGGCTTTTATTTGTGCGGTCACTTCTCGAATACGGTCGTGTTGTGGGCCATCTTGACGTACTGCTTCCACCTCCAGAGCATGCGTCAAAGCTGCCTTCAGGGTCTGATGGTGACCCAGACGTACAGCAGCCCTGACTTCTGCATCTCGAATCCCATCAGTAAAGAATCGTAGAGTAGTAGCGCCAATCAATCCTGGTGTTGATGCATACGCCTTCCGAACCATACGTTCTATTTCCGTGGCCCATTGTTGCAAACCCTCGCTGCTCTTCTGTGTGCGTTCGCGGAGTTGAGCCCTGTAGACATGTTCCAGGTGTTTCTCTCCATATCTAGTCTCCAACGCTTCTAACAGACAGGCTAGGGTATTGCAATCGCCGGAAATATTTTCGAGGATTCGTACGGCATCACCACGCAAAGCAAGCATAAGGGCCGTTAGAGCTTGCTCGTCGTCCCAGTTGTTGCCTTTTGCGACCTTTTCAAACTGTAGACGGAAGGCCACCCATGACGTTGTCCCGTCAAAATGAGGTACCTTGAAAGTCGGCAAAGCACTGGGTACCGGTACCACACCTTTAATAACTCCTTTTTGTACCTTCTCATGCAAAAATTCTACTTCCTTCCCAAACTCCATGATGGTATTGTCTAATTTATCGAAACGCGCATCATATTTGTCTATGCGAGCGTCTTGCTGGTCTATGCGCGTATCTTGCTGGTCCATACGGGCATCTTGTTGTGCTGTTTTTATTTTAAGTTCGTTGACCTCTTCTTTGGTTTTTTTCCATTTTTCATTTAATTCTAATACCAGCTGCTGGGATTCCTTTATTTGTGCCTGGGTTACCGCCTGAGATTGTTGTATCTGTGCCTGGATTTCTGCCTGGGATTTTGCCTGAGATTGTTGTATTTGTGCCTGGATTTCTGCCTGGGATTTTGCCTGGGATTCTGCCACACTTTTAATCTGTGCCTGGGTTGCTGCCTGGGACTCTGCCATACTTTTTATTTGCACCGTCAAATGGGCCAGCAACGCCGATAAATCGAATCCAATGCTTCCGGAAATAGTGGTGTTAGTAGGCGCACTTACAGGTGTTACGATGGCCGCTTCTACTACGGGTGCAGGGACACTAAGCGGTTCTTCCTCTTGACGTGCCAAATCCATCGCTGCTTGTCGTCGCGTGCGAACTCTTTCGTCTTCCCTTGGCGTGACCGGCATGCCGCTTCTGACACCAATTGTTACGGGCTAGGGGTACTAAAATGCCGGTTAAGGGTTACGAAGTTTATTAGCAACGAAGGTACAGTCGATCGTAGGCAATGACAAGTAGAACGTGGCTGATGTTGTACCGAAGTCTTCCCTTACGTCCACGAAGTCCGTGTTGTAAACACACAATAACAGTACAGATGTTACTTCACGTAGTACTCGCAGTTCTCGTTACAGTTGTCGCAGTAGGTATTCTCAAAGATCGCTTCTTAACTGTCGCTGTTTTCGTATCGCTAGTCGAGTGTAGACTGACTCTGAGCCGGCGTCACGGCGCTTTATATAGTCCAGCTGATCGAACATTCCAGATCCCTCTAGACGTAATAATAATAGCACATAACTTCGAGGTCACTCGGAAGTACCTACGGTAATTCCCGGAAACGGGTTTCTAGAAATTTCGATGTCGACACTTTGTTGACAAAACTGTTGAGACCGGTACCATTCGATAGGCCGTCCTAAGTCTAGTAATGCGTTTTATTATTGTACCTGGAAAATGTCTAGATCTGGAAAAATAGGGCTTAAAAGTGACACACTGCTTGTCACGCGATATTGAACCTTATGCCATCGACATAAGGTCCATTCGTAACAGTATGATGTGCGATAACGCACCAATAGGCATGTCTGTCTACTTTAGAACTTTATTATAACAGCGATTTTTAAATGTAATAACATGAAATACGACATACTTTAAAAAACCAATGGGATCTGAAAAACATTGAGTTCGGCAGCAATTTAAAATTTCATTCATAAATAAAAGGACAAATTAAGTATAGGCCATGTGTATGAGACAGAGCAATCGTGCGGGGTGTGAGGGACGAGACGCGGGTAAGCGGCACCCGCCTTGCGAACAAAATGATATTCGTAGCTCGGTATCTATCATTAAGGGCTAACGCGTGTTTGTTTTTTTATTTGTTTGTTTTATAATTTGATATGCGTGATCAATTTTGAGTACAATTGGGGTGCTTGTTACGAAAAAGCCACCCTTTTTGAAATCCAAGATGACGGACGCCAATTTAAATGTATATTAATATGATGTGGGTGTTAATTCCGATGTGGATTGGGGTGCTGGTTACGAAAATGCCATCTAAATAACTTAAATCTGTCTCGAGTTGTTCCTTTAGTAAAAATAGCAAATTAATTAAATATAATACAGCTATCGATGTTGATCTGCAATAAATAAATAATTTGCTGGGGCTTATTGTTTATTTGTGACAATCCTGGCCGATGCGTTACTGTTCTAGACGATGTCGGCATTTTACATGGAGATCAAAGGCGTCGACCTACTGTATGATTTTTATACTGTGCCTGTACCTTGATCTTGATGTCTTGACGCCTGTTGTACATCCCTTTGACAGAGAATGCTACATTCCAATTCTCAATGTCTAGTTTATACGAGCTTCATAGTCAAAACTCAGCTGGCGCTATCTATCCACCATATCCCGTTCTTACCTTATAGCGCCATCTATCCACAACAAATAAACATGTCGTTTAAAACGAAAGAGCTTTGAAGGTTGTTCGTAAGATGTCGCTGTATTACAACTATATTTTGCATGTTAAAATAATTTTTAATTTCGAAATACAGTTTTTAAAATTTAGAAATTCTAATATTAAAAAATGTTCCTGTACTAAGCTATAATGTTTGTATATATGTAGAACTACACAATAAGATGTCACTCAAAATAATGAAGTGAAAGATGTCCATCTAGTTTAGGGGTTTGCAAACGGTACCAGCTTTTAGTAAGTGGTTCAAGTGAGTACCGATAGATGTCGCTGCATGTTTAGGGTTGCGTAGTAATTTGTGAAAACAAAAGCCTTATAATTATTTAATTAGTAATTAACCATTTCTTAAGGAATGGCGAATATTATCTTATATGTTGTAATGGAATATGTTCTGGAGTTTCTTGCCCATTCTTCTACATGGGTAGGTTTATTAAAATGCTTGAGGATGTTATAATACTAGCTTTTGCCGGTGACTTTACCTGTATTGATGTAAGGAAATACCTACATATTTTACGGGAATGAACTAGCATTGTTTTCATATTTATGTATATTCACAAATACATAATTATGTATAACTCTTGTAAGTGGCACACTCCCATAAAGCTCCCGATTGCCTGTTCGGTAGTTTTTGAGTTTGCGAGACGGTGGCGGTGCATTGTCATCATCATCTCACTTTCGTAGATTTTCAGCTCTGGAGTCTGGGGTCCGCTTTACCAGTCTAACCACTGATTTTGGCTAAAATTGTGTTGCACGTGTGCCTCAAAGAGATGTCAACACATTGTGACGGGGTCCACGAAGACCGCTACCTCCTGGGCCACAGGGTTGCGGGTTGGTTAAAAAAGAAACCGTGGCCCTGACGTACAGGCAAGTGAAGGAACACGAGTGGGTTTAAGTCAGAAAAAGTCTGACACGCCCGTCCGCTACCGCTCAGAGTGGGAGAGGTAATTTGATGGTTTCCCATTCACGACAAAAAGGGGTAATTGCCTAATACCTATCAGTAGCAGCGGTGTCTTGGTCCGGTCCACGATGATTTTCTGTGAAAACAAATTCGCTTTCCAATTGTGTGCCCTCACCTGAGTGAACTTTATGGACAGCCTCCGTGGCGTAGCGGTAACGAACGCGGCCGTTGCGCAAGGAGGCGCGGGTTCAATCCCCGCACAGTGCAAATATTTGTATGCATGAATATGAATATTTGCACTGGTCTGGTCGTGCCTCGGAAAGCACGTTAAGCCGTTGGTCCCGGTTGCCATACGAACATCTAGTGGCAGTCGTTACGGGTTGTTGGAGCCCTCAAAGTCTAACAATTGGTATAACTGCAATGCTTAGATATCGCCTTCGGGTTGTGGAGGTCAGACGGCATTCGCTTCACGGAAAATATCGAAGTTTAGCCAAAATCAGCAGTTAGACTGGTAAAGTGGACCCCAGACTCCAAAGCTGAAAAGCTACGGATGCGACTGGAATTAACGCTGAGATGATGATGATGATGACTTGAGTGAACTTTTAGATCTCCTTTTAACTGTTAAGTATTAGGCACTTCTTTACTATCTCATGGAAATACTACCAATTTCAATAGTATATTTAGATGTTAGGGCTGGTCTAGCAGCATCAGACCGGGCCAGCACGATAGTGTGGGGCTGGGTGGCAGAATCAACAGGCTCAGGCTGTCACGTGCGCACACAGCGCACGTGACTGGAGAGGCACCGGGGTGGTTTTCATTTAGGAGTCTGACAGACCCCGTAGCTCAACCCAGGGCGGCGGACATCCAGTGAGGATTTTCCACCCCGGAAAAAAGAAGGTTCAGCAGCATTGATTCCCGAAGCTGTCAAATATTCCCAATCAACCTTAATGAGCCTTGAGCCTTAATACTTAGAGCTTAAGTTTAAAATCTAATAACGAAATCTGAGATTGTAGTAGCTTGATGTGCTGTGGTCTGTACATAATTATACAATATGTAAAGAAAACCCTGTCCGACCCATAAGGATAATAAAGGGTAGGTAAACACATGACCAAATATAATATAAAATTTTACATAATCATCATAGTAACAATACTAATTAATTTTGAAATAATCCTTTTTTTCCCGGGAATTAATTCCAATTTCCCCGAAATTTGGTAATTTTTAAAAAAGTGACAACACCGGTATTATTTTAAGCGAATAGCGACACGACCACGTCACAGGTGCCGCGTGCCCTGCCCCCCGCCGCCCGCGGAAAGGGTTGCTTACTGCACATGTATTATAGTTACCTCTTTTTGCGAAATAATATTAATTTTTAGGGGGATTTTTTTTAAGTTTAGCCTGTCTTTGTGGGCATTAGTAGAATCAGTAATCGATACTCTTAACACAATGTCGGATCGGACAGGGTTTTCTTTACATATTGTGGCATTACAATTATAATATTCTTGTCACACGGAAAATTTACAATGCACATTTTTTTTCCAATTCAACAATTGGCTTAACTGCAATGCTTCGATATCGCCTTCGGGTTGTGGAGGTCAGGCGGCAGTCACTTCACGGAATAGATCGAAGTTTAGCCAAAATCAGCAGATAAACTGGTAAAGCGGACCACAGAGCGGGATTAACGCTGAGATGACGATGATGACTATCAGTAGCAATGGGTTCAAATCCGAAAAATGTCCGCTTATTAATGTAAACAACGTACCTAATGAATGTTGTTGAACTGTCAAAATGAAGCCCATTGCTACTGATAGCGTGTTTGGCAAATACCCTCTTTTTGTTGTGGATGCGAAATCATCAAATGATGTCTCCCGCTCTGGGCGGCGTGGAGAGGCGTGTCAGATTTTTACTGACTAAAACCCACCTGTGTTCCTTGACTTGCCTGTGCGCCAGGGCCGAGGTTTCTTTTTAACCAACCCGCAACCCTGGCCCAGGAAGCATCAGTATAATACTAGAGTGTGTTACGAGGTACGTGGTAATTACCCTACAGATGTAAATGATGACCCCCATTAGAATATGAACTGCCTCACTGGTGTGTATGAGAACTTTGGTCCGATTTGCAGTTTGGGCGAACATATTTTGGATTTATCTATTGAATCATCCGGTATTGCGGCCGATCGGTGTCAGTAGTCTTGTCCCCTTTTATATTTGACTCTCACTCAACTGGCGAAATGTTTATGTGCTTTAAGTACCTACGCCTCTGCCTAGTACCTAAGATTACAAGCGTGATAGTATGTGAAAATCAAAACAATTCGTTAACCAACTTTATTATTGTATTTTCCTTCCTCAGAGTCTACTGCTACCGTTATAAACTAGTGCTTGACTGTAACCCCGCCTGACGGTAAGCAGTGATGCAATCGTTGCTGGTAAAGTGGCTACAACTTGAATAGGGTTAATAAACACAAGCCTATTCACTTAAAAACTTAGAACAGGGAAGGATGACGGCAGTTGAGCGAGGTGATGCAATGTTAAACCCAAGACCAACACGACCAACGATGCTGCCCTAGATGGAGATTGATCTGAGACTCTCCACGACCAAACTCCTGACACAACAGCACGGTATCGTACCCGCTACACATCGCAGCACAACTGCTCAGACCCGTCCTCCAGAGCCGGCTTCACCAGACATCATGCCGGAACACGACGGATCGCTTGGCGGCAAGACCTTGTCTGGTGGGTGGTAATCGCCGGCAGCCGATGTTATGGCCTACCATCGAGAAAATACTAGCGGCAGCCTGCGACTTCGCTCGCGTGAAGTTAGTTATGCTCCGCTCCTATTGGTCACAGCGTGATGTTATATAGCCTAAAGCCTTCCTGGGTTAATGGGCTATCAAACGCAAAAAGGATATTTCAAGTCGGACTAGTGGTTCCTGAGATTAGCGCGTTCAAACAAACTCTTCAGCTTTTATACAACGTAACATAAAGGGTATATACATAACAAAGGCATGGCATCTTTTACATGATATCAAACGATATTGGAAGGGTTTTTTAATCCTATCTCTTTATGTTAGGAAGTTATGAGGAAAAACACCGCCTGTGATAGGCTACTATCATACTAGTCGCACAGAGATATTGAAGACATTTATCGGATTTTGGCAAGTAACGTGACGAGTAACGAGTAGTTATTAACGTATGTAGTGTGCTGCCACGTTTGTTATGATTTTATTTTAAGAAACACACGAAACCGAAAATTTGGTACCAATTTTTTGAGTATTTTACTTTGAGTTGAAACCCTTCCGATATCGTTTGATATCATCTAAAGCTGCCATGCCCTTGGTATGTATAAACCCTTTTTGTTACACGTTGTATATTAGTATAGATATATCTACTAATAATAGATTATTATGGATATGTAGGTACCAATAACGATGTTGGTATCATGATGAAATGACTATAAATAAAATTTAAATCTGTAGTGATGTTGCCTAGTGGTATCACAAGTTGTAGGTTCGAAACCTATCAGGCGCTTTACTTTGTGTAAATTATTTCATCACCACTGCTCTCAAAACGGTGGTGGAAAACATTGTGAGGAAACCGCATGTCCTAGAGGCAAAACTTCGAAGACATGTGACATCTACCAACCCGCACAGGGCGATGTGGTAGATCGGCCCACCTGTCTCACTGAGAGGGAGGCCGGTGTCCCAAGAATAGGAACATTATAGGCTGCTTATGGCTATTATGATGTTAAAGGTGAAATGAGCGCGGGGTGAGATGACATTCCATTTTTTTTATAATTGTAAACTAGTAAAGCAAGCCATATTGCACGAATTGAGACGTGGTCGCTAACAATGGGCCTTATAAGAAGGCTCAAAGTCACTTAAAGGGCAATGGAGAGGGCTATGCTTGGGGTTTCACTGCGCGATCGAATCAGGAATGAGGAGATCCGCAGAAGAACGAGAGTAACCGACATAGCCCGAAGAATTGCAACACTAAAGTGGCAGTGGGCTGGACGCATTGCCCGTAGGACCGATGCCGACGGGTTCTGTGGCGACTACGCACCGGAAGACGTAGCGTGGGTGTGGCCCCGACAAAGCTGGACCGACGACCTGGTGAAGGTCGCGGAAACCGCTGGATGCGGGAGGCGCAGGGCCGGTCGTCGAGAACCTTTGGGGCAGGCCGATGTCCAGTGGACGCCTTTCGGCTGAAATGATGATGATGATGATGAAAGCACGCAAGCAGCAGTTTATTAAGAGCATATTCACTGTAGCCTTGAAGACACTCAAATTGTCGTCCGATTTGAAACACTCAAGCTGCTGGCAAATTGTTCCAGTCCTTCGATGTGGTGGCGGTATAAAAGAGGAGGCGAAACGCTTCGTCCGGATCGTAGTGGTGTTAACAACGTAAGGGTTAAACTGCCGTACGACGAGTCGTCCGATGGTGAACGAGATGGGGAATTAAAGACATAATTCCCTTGCACACTCGCCAAATGCATCCTATAGAACACCGAAAGGCTGGTTAATCTACGCCTGTGCTCCAGGCTTTGGAGACAGTTTTGAGTTAAAACTGGGTCGCCAATCAGCCTCTTCGCACGCCTCTCCACTGAATCCAAAGTAGCCAGAAGACATTTCACAGCACCAGCCTAAATGTGGCTGCAGTACTCCACACACGAGCGGACCTGTGCTTTGTACATCATTAGAAACTGCCTTGTTGTGAAGTACCGCCGCGGCGACCTTTGCGATAACACCATGTTTCCTGGCAGCCACCTTTGCCTTGGACACACACCACCCGAAGTTTAAACTTAAAATCTGAAGGCGGTCGGTGCACTCCAAGGATACATATTGAAAAGTAGGACTCAAGGTGAACTGGCTTCTATTGGCGGTGACTTCGGATGACGGCTGGTCAAGATACCCCAAACTGTCAAATATTCCCAATCAAAATTGAGCCTTAATGCTTTAGAGATAAAGTTGAAAATCTTATAAAGAAATCTGACAGATTGTAGTAGCTTGATGTGCTGTCGTCTGTACATTAGCATAGTTAATTTTGTTATATAATATTTATGGTATTTTTAAGTTATGTTATGATGTTAATGTAAGGTTGTATATGTTTATATGGGCCTTGATGGCTGAAAAACATAGGTACATTCACCGCAATAATGTTTGAGTAAGTGTTAAATAGTTATTGATGATATCAATAATATTAATAGTCATCAAAAATAGTTTAAAATAATATTTCACGTCACTTTTGTGATATTGTGAATACAGGAAAACACACAAGGAATAAGGATAAAATAATTAGTCAACTCCGAATGAAACAAATAATACACTTACTGTTAAATTTTATTGAAATATCATATTCGAATAAATCGATTTGTAGTTCATAACAAATGTACTCGATTAAATATAAGTGAGTAGGGTTCGACTCAAAATCGAGTAGTGACAATCGATAGTGATACTTGCGCTTGCTGGAAAAGCGCGTTATCCACTCAAAAAAACTGAGTAAACTAAATAGGAAGGAAGTTGGCAGTTGAGCGAGGTGATGCAATGTTAAACCCAACAACACGAACAACGATGTTGCGTCAGAGGGAAATTGATCTGGAGACCATTCACTACCAAACTCCCAACACAACAACATTTAGCGCTTCGTACCCGGCACACATCGCAACACAACTGCTCAGACCCGTCTTAAGTTCGGCTTCACCAGACATCATGCCGGAACACGACGTGCCATTTCACTAAATCGGCTGTAGCTGAAAGGACTCTGTAACCACCTCACCATGAAAACTAGGGTGGAGTGAGTTGTCAATTCAATTAAAGCTAAGAGATTGATACTAAGTATTAATCATCATCATCAGCCTCTACTCGTCCACTGCTGGACATAGGCCTCCTTCATGGCATGCCAACAAGCTCGATTCTGAGCAGTTCTGCGCTAGCCATTACCAGCTACCATTTTGATGTCGTCGCTCCATCTCGCCCAAGGGCGTCCTACGCTACGTTTACTAAATAGGTATAATCTCACTTTACTCAAATGTTCACAGTTATTTTTACAGAATCTATCGACCGGTGAGGTTCCTCGGATGGTTCTCCTTAATGTCTTCCCGCAGACCATGACCAACCTTTCATATTTCAATGCATGCCCTAGCCCCTAACGTCTGTATAGTAACTTCTTTCCTATCAATATTCGCCTTCGACATCCTAAAAAAGTTAGTGAAGAACCAAGTCTACTGATTAAATAAATAAATATATACGGACAAATCACAGATTGAGCTAGCCCCAAAGTAAGTTCGAGACTTGTGTTATGGGATACTGACTCAACGATACTATATTTATAATAATAGATACATATATAGATAAACTTCCAAGACCCAGTCCAATCAGGAAAAGATCGATTTTCCATCATGACCTGGCCGGGGATCGAACCCGGGGCCTCCACGTCGCAGGCAGGCGTGTTGCCGCTGCGCCACGGAGGACGACAAAATCAAATGATTCAAGATCAAATGATTGTTGACTACATGTGGTGTGCCCTTGAACGTGTCTGTCTGGCAGTGGGTAGTTCGAAAAAGATAGGTACCGTGCCCCTGGCGCACAGGCATGTGAAGGAACACGGGTGGGTTTTAGTCATTAAAAGTCTGACACGCCCTTCCGTTCTGCCCAGAGCGGTAGAGGTCATATGATGATTTTCCAACCTGAAAAAAAAGTTTTTTTATTAGTTCACGATACATAAGTAGGTAAGCGGACCCCAGACTCAAAAGCTGAAAAAGCTTCGGATGCGACTGGGATTAACGCTGGGATGATGATGATATAAGTAGGTACTCTGAGTTTCACTAGGTGTAAGCTTCAGACTTTGGAGTCAGTGGCCCTGATTCCCTTGTTCAGAAACTACACTAAATTTATGTTTGCATGTTTTCAAAAGTTCAAGTTTCTAGAATGTGAGGCACCATGGACTATGGTCGAGGTCATGGAATGTCAAGATGAGTGTCACGCTCATTTTTCATTGGACTTTTAAAATTATTTATAGTGTCGTTTACTAAATAAAACGCGTGATTTATGTAGTAAAAAGTGCATTCAGTGAATAATTCAAAAAGAACAGTGAAATATTGTAGCATAGTGGCCGCATCATGTCTTTACGCTAAACCGCTCCTTATCGTCCAAACGCGGAAAACGAAAGGAGTTAGACTAGTTAGGATAAGTTTAGGATAAGCTAGGATAAGTAAGGATTAATTAGGATAAGTTAGGATAGAAGTTTACTCAAGAATATATATACTGAAGACTAGGCTGTATGGCGTACTATGCCTTTGCCTTTTCCGTTCGTCCGGAACGGAAAGAAATGAACCAAAAAAAGGCTATGGTTTGTTTTTTTTTATATATATAACTTGTTTGACATTACGAGATTGGCAGTTGAGATTTTGTCATGCTCACTCAAATGTCTTGCTGATGGTGGCGCGTGTTGTTGTGTCATTTGGTTCCCGTTGAGCTAAGTGAGGCTGATGCGTGCGTCATGCTCGTGAACGGGGGCCGTCAGTGGAGACTGGTCATCTCTTAGCTGCCAGTGGGCTTAATTCATTTTCTATATTTTAATTAATTTTTATAATTATACATTGTGCTCACATGATAGAAGCAACATAAATATGTAACGAAGAAATGTAACCCATATATTATGATTTTAAAAGAGTGTCCTTGGAGTTTCTTGCACGTTCTTCTCCATAGAGATCTACGCTTTGGAACGTGCAATTTAGCTTCACTTTTCTTGGACTGACTGACATTGACTATTCAAAAGTACCAAGTGATGGTTAATTTGAAATAAACAATTTTGATTTGATTTTCTTTCTTTCTCTTATGGTTTCGCATGGTTTGTGCATTTAGCCAATGTCACGTAATGAATTATTCATGTCGAAAAAGACGGCCGCGCGGACCGAACACGGAGGAAGATTTGGTTCAAAGCCATGATGCGGCCACTATGCTACAATATTTCACTGTTCTTTATGAATTATTCACTGAATGCACTTTTTACTACATAAATCACGCGTTTTTATTTAGTAAACGACACTATAAATAATTTAAAAGTCCAATGAAAAATGAGCGTGGCACTCATCTTAGCTTCCTGCCAAAACCTTTGATCTGGATTTGAAATGATGAACATAATATGTCAGTTTAGACCTGTCAAATTAGTCCACTCCTGACGTAAATTGTTGTATTTTTGACGCCATGTTTATAATCGCGTCTACTGTCTATGGAGTATCTCAATTTGACAGGATTAAATTAAAATTTTATCTTCTACCCTTTTCTTAACGAAATGGAAAGCAAAATATGCTTAACTTAAAATCAGTTTAGTTTGTTTTACGTTGCGATGGAAAGAAATCGAATCAGGATAATATGTAGGTAATCGAATATTACTCGAATAACAGTTCTGAAACGCGCGTCCCTAATAGTCATCTAACCACAATGATATTGTATAACATACAGAGTTTAATCATATTTTAATAAATTTCCATACCAGTTGACTATATTGGTGAAGTGATAATGTTTTACAGGACTATTTACGTGTGTTTGTTTGGCTTCGCTTTAGCATTATTTGATGAAGAACGTAAGTACATACCAATATTATTTACTAATTCACATAAGTACATGTATATAGCAAGTTGGTTGAGACATTATCCATTCATAGTTTGAGCTTATTTAAAATTATTCTTATTTTCCTTGATGGGTGCGGCTCTCCAAGCATACAAAACACCAGCAGATGGTTGATATATTTTTACAATATACCTTGTATACCTATCAATTTCTGTTTGTGATTCCTGTTAGGTCATACGGAGCACCTTAAAGTTGATTTCATTTAAGAACATGAGGCTTAGGGTCCCCCACCTTAGTGGCCCTTTCTCTATACAAACGTATTCCACTGTTTTTTTCGTGGATAACGCTTTTAGAGCAATCATTTGTTTTCTACAATTTTACATCTTGATTATACTTGCCCCTATCATTTGATTTTTTCCGAGACTTAATTATTGAAAGAAATATGATACTTCAAATTTGCGAAAAATAACCCATTTTTGCCGTGATGTTCAGATTACTATTAGACAAACGTGATAAGTTTTGACAAAAAAGAAAATAATAGAAGCGTAGGTATACATTTCCTCTAAATTTTCATATAAAAATAATTGAGATCTGTCGTGTTTTGAAACAGAAAACAGCGGAATACGAAAAGTCTTTTGGTCAACGTTTTTGTAGGTAAAATCAGTCTGAGCTGCAACTGTCCTTTCGCACATTACGGGGAGATACAGCGGCGCGACGGTAATAGTTTTTTTTATATAATTATAAACTAGCGCTTGACTGCAATGCCGCCTGACGGCAAGCAGTGATGCAATCATTGGATGGTAAGGCGCTAGCTTATTAAGCCTATTCACTTAAAATCTCAGTGAATAGAAAGGAAGAATGGCAGTTGAGCGAGGTGGTGCAATGTAAACCCAACAACACGATCAATGATTCTTAGCCAGAGGGAGATTGATCTGAGACCTCCACGACCAAACTCCCGACACAACAACATTTGACGCATCGTACCCGGCACATCGCCAATAACTGCCTAGAATCTGTCCTCCGTACGGTTTCACCAGACATCATGCCGAAACACCACGAATCGCTTGGTGGCAAGACTTTGTCTGGTGGGTGGTAACTTCTGCCGGCAGCGGATGTTATGTAGCCTACCACCGAGAAAAATCTTCAAAGAACTATTTTTCAAATTCCTCGGCACTAGAGTCCGTTCTTAATTATATCATTTTGTTTTAATTTGTATTGAATATATACACGTCATATGCAATTTACAAACATACAAAGAATAAATAATTATATTAGTATAATAATTTAATCAGTGTTGCCATTAAATACACATCGACATTGATTGTTATTACTTAAAATTAAAATTAAACAATCAATGGCGCAAATTTCTTTCTATTTTTATATTATACTAGTTTTTCCGCCCGCGGCTTCGCCCGCGTAGAGTTCTCGGTTATCGCGCTTTTTGATTTCCCCGGGAATATCACCTTTTCCGATAAAAGGTAGTCTAAACCTTCCTTAAGAATCACTCTATCTATTAAAACCGCGTCAAACTGTTGCGTAGTTTAAAGATTCAAGCATGGCTATACATACAGCGAAAGCGACTTAGTTTTATACTATGTATTGATGTATATTAGTTTCATTATCAGCCTATGATGTTCTAATCTCTAGGGCACGGACCTCCTCTCCGCTGAGAGGAATGGGCTGCACTACTACGTGCGAATGCTAGATGTTACTCTGTACTGATGTTACTCTCTCTGACTGTAATTCATGGGTCAATGTATGCACTTTTACAACAAGCTTCCCATGGACATTCGAAACTTACCCATTAAACGATTTAAAAACCATATAAAGGCCAAACTTTGCAAAAAGGGGTATTATAAAATCACAGATTATTTAGAAGACAAAAAAGCTTGGGACTGAGCTGCTCGCTCTGTTAAGCATTGTTAATTGTTATTAATCAATATGCGTAATTATAAGGTAAATTATTGTAAACATTTTCATTTTTAATGTCTGGGGGTGATCGTAATTAAATAATACGGTAGAAGTCCAACCTTGTTCGTATCTAATCCAGTTAAAGTTATTATGGTTTAATTCGATCACATTGCACGCGCTAAACTTTTAAACTTCTGGTTGAAGTAAAATAAATCATCGTTTAGACGTAAGCAAGGTTGACATGGCATAGAAAAGTTAGCTTTGTTTAACTTTTTTCATTACTCACTACGCCTGTTAGCTGTCAGGACCATAATTATGTATTTTAGTTTAGTCCGATGCAACTACAGACATCTTATTCTTTCATCTTTTTAGTCGTGGTGACCAGTGGTTAAAACACCAGCCTCTCAAGTATGAGATAACGTACTTTCTACGTATAATTAGTGGGTAGTAGGTGGTAGGCAACAACATCAGCCACCGGCAGAAGTTACCACCCACCAGACAAAGTCTTGCCGCCAAGCGAATCGTCGTGTTCCGGCATGATGTCTGGTGAAGCCGTACGGAGGACGGGACTCAGCAGTTGTGTTGCGATGTGTGCCGGGTACGATGTGCCTAATGTTGTTGTGTCGGGAGTTTGGTCGTGAAGGCTCTCCAGATCATCCTCTGGCGCAGCATTGTTGGTCGTGTTGTTGGGTTAAACATTCCATCACCTCGCTCAACTGCCGTCTTCCTTCCTATTCACTCAGTTTTTTTGAGTGAATAGGCTTAATAAGCTAGTGTGCTTTACCA
Organism: Sesamia nonagrioides; assembly: GCA_017933935.1. NCBI lineage: Eukaryota > Metazoa > Arthropoda > Insecta > Lepidoptera > Noctuidae > Sesamia > Sesamia nonagrioides. The sequence goes on along the minus strand of JADWQK010001160.1, from coordinate 840 downwards.
TCAACGATTGCATCACTGCTTACCATCAGGCGGGATTGCAGTCAAGCACTAGTTTATAAATATTAAAAAATAATTCTTCGACACCAATGACTGATTACCGCATTGAGCAACCGCCGCGATGATTAAGCTCACCTTTCTCTGTATGTCACTAGTACAGGTCAAAGAGGGAAGTAGGTTATTCCGTGACCCAATCCGCGATTTAATTGCCTACTGTCTTAGGGTTGACGACTGTCTGTGCTTCGTCGGTTACGGTTGTCGCCCAAACCGCTAACAAATATTTATAGACTAAGAGTTTATGTTTAAATTATTTGCTTAGTATTTAGTTTACATATACTAGTCAGTTTTTTTTTTTTGTAATTTTTATTTTTAGTTTTGTACACATAAAGAACCATATTTATTTTTTTTTTTAATTAATACAAATATAAATAATACAAACATAACATCTATTGAATCACACATTTAATACAAAATTACAAATTAGCTACAGAAAAATAACTACTTTCTTCGGTTTCGACTATTACGAAACGTGTTGTTATTAAACTTTAATGTGTAATATATCCGTATCCTTGTAAATAACTTTTAGAAATATAATTTGAAAAATATAAGTCTTTTATTTGTTCATAAATAGACATACCAACTTTGCAGTTTATGTGATCATTTTTTAAAAGCTAATGTGCTGAAAAGCCGTGACGCGCGAACCTCGTTCCGTGCTAGCCGCGACTAGCGCAGTCATAGGCACTCTAATATTGTGTTTAGGTGTGCGTGCGGCGACGCATAGATACTATGGCGCAAACATACAAGCCGCGCGCGGTCCGTTTGTGTGAAGATAACGTACTTCCC
>JADWQK010000455.1:0-21342 GCA_017933935.1 Sesamia nonagrioides | reverse complement strand
CCGGGTTCGATTCTCGCACGGAACAAATATTTGTATAACCTACAAGTAATTGTTCTGGTGCTGGCTGTTTGTGTATATGTTCTAACTTTAAATGTTTGTAAACGCACCCACGACACAGGAGAAACTCCTAGTGTGGGGCGACGTTTTTCTAAATTAATATTCTTTAGTCCATTACTTTACCGAGTCTCTATTGTTATGTTATTTAAAACTCCATTAACAATGGCTAGCGCAGCTGAAGTGATTAAAGCCCAACTGCACGTACAGGTACACCCCACCTCCTCCCAGTCTAAATTATGGACCTTTTGCATACGCTAATGCCGCGTAAATCGAGCTCACTCACATGGATTTATTGGCTCTATTGCTAAGTAAATAATTAGCGAAAAATGATGTGACTTAAGAAATTGAAAGTTTCTGCACGAAACCGTTCACTGTTTAATTAGGTTTCCCCCAACGGTTTTGGTACTTATTCCAATTGAATTTAATTCAAATAAAAACTAGTGACTATTCACATTTATAAGTATAGCTTAAAACTGTTTTCCATTCGGGTAAGAATAATTAATCCTGGCAGATACATATTCAAAATATTTTATTTGACATAAACTTACATGGGCACTCATAAAACATCATAAACTATACCAACGCCAAGCTCCATAAAGAATAGAGGTAAACAAACCAATTTAGGGTTATCACAACTCACGTTTTAAAAATCTCCTGTTATTTACATGATTATCGACTTTTACATGCTAACTATTTAATAACAATTCCTATTGCAGCATATTTCAATAGACTCACTAAAATAACATGCATAATAACTTGGTATTTTGATGAACCATTAAAAAGTCGACTTTAATTTTACGTGATGCCCTACAAAAAAAGAAAGATGGATGAAATCCAGGTATTAAACACATTTTATGGAATTCAACCAATGAATAAAGTTGAGGCATTTGTCAATGCAATTTTGCGTATTTTAATTACTTTCAAATCAACTACATAACACATGCATTGTAATACTTTCAAGTTTAAACTAATTATAATGTATAGGTATGTATCAAAAAATTTAACCTATTAGGAAATTAGCTTACATGTGTGTCATATTTCATTCAATTCGGTTAAACGTTCTATGCAAATCATAAATATCTAAACTCTAGCTGTTGCCCGCGACTTCGTCCGCGTAGACTTCAGTTTAAAGCGCGCGGTGGTTCCCGTTTCCGGGGGAATGCCAAGATAAATGCCTACATTACTGCAAGGTTTCAAACATCCTCACACATTTTCGCGTTTATATTATTAGTAGGATTATCTTTATAATCCTACTAACACACACACAATCCTACATAAGGTCTATAGCAACGTTAATTTTACCGGGTTTAAAGGTTTAGCAAAGGAAAGAAACATCAAATATCATACTTCTAATTATTTTGCGTTGGTTGATGTTTTGGATATGCTTAGGATATTGTAAAATAAGGGTTAAAAATTATTACGCTCGATAAGATATGAGCACAATTAAGTAAGTACGGTTTTACAAACAACTTTTTTTGTTTTGCTCTATTTTGCCAAAACATAAAGGTTTTCTTGATTTTGATATACGTGAGCATGCCACATAGAGTTGCCCATGGGAAAAACATGTTGTTTCTAAATGTACTCCGGCAACTTTAAGCGTCTGTCGGCTTTGTTATTGTTATTGCAAATGCTGCTTTCAGAAGGAATTCTACTCTTTTAAATTGAAATGGCAAATCAGTCGGGATGATGGGAATACGGGGAATCAAGACATTTTGTCCTTTTGCCATTCCAGCCATGATTGTAGCCTTTACAATGTTGTGACCCAAATGTGTTAACCATTACACAGCTTTGGAGCGTCAAGATTCCTCATTAATAGAACTGAAACACCAACTTTAATTATCAACTTATGGGACGGCACTCCTGATAATTAAAGAGTTGTGAAATCCTATAGGGTATGATGTAATTTGTTCAGTGTCCGTAATATTGTCCACTGAGAGGTATTCGATAACATTTCCCTGAACTTTTAACATGATTTGTTCATTTATTTTACTATTTCATTAGTCGGCGCCAAAATCTCCATTTTGCATAGCCATTCTCGGTTGGCCATATTTGTTTGAAGATCCGGATAGAATTATTTAATAGGTCATTTGAGCTATCCACAATTTGACTCACTCTAATCATGTCGTTACTATCAGTTAGCATGCGATCTACTCCGATTTTTAAAAGCTGAATATTGCATATACCCAGCTTGAGAAACGTGATGAAGTTGCCCTCGCATATTCGTGGTGAGACAATACTCTATACTATATTTTCTCGCGAACCCATAATGCAGATTCTTTAAAGAGGCATTTAATTCATCTGCCAGCGGCATACCCCTAGTAATCACCAGAAGGGTCTGTCTAAAGTAACCAGCTTAAAGTACCACCATCCCTCCCATGATATCTTCGTTGCCTTTGATGTCTCCCATTGTGCAATCTAGTGCTTCAATTGCCCTTTTGTGGAATATCATCACATTCATCCCAAACTAACAACTTACACTGCTGTAAGATTCTTCCGCGCTCACTGCTTTTACTAATATTGCATTTCCTCGTGAGCTAAGTTCAATGGTAACTGAGTGCACTGTTTGTCCCGTTCCGAAAAAAGTTAAAAAGAGCTCAGTTGATATAAAATAAGCGCCTGTTATAATAATAGAAGCAATACATACGTCTGCGTAAGCTAGCGTTTTCGCAACATTTTTTGTTACTGCTCTGCTCCTATTGGTCATAGCGGGATGTTATATAGCCTAAAGCCTTCCTGGATTAATAGGCTATCCAACGCAAAAGATTTTTTCAGATCGGACCAGTAGTTCCTGGGATTAGCTCGTTCAAACAAACACAGAAACAAACAAACTCTTCAGCTTTATATGTTAGTATAGATAAATAAACTGTTTACATTAGTAGGAAGTAGGATTATTACTTTTATGAAAATAGATGATCTATGTAGAAAAGGTTGTTAACATATGACTTTTAGGCGTAAACTACTCGCTGCCTAGCAACTTTGTTTACCTCTATTCTTTATCGAATTTGCTATAGTATAGGTGCATTCTGGAGTTTTGGCGGGGAAGTGAAGCTGAGTGTCACGCTCGTTTTTCATTGGACTTTTAAAATTATTTATAGTGTTGTTTACTAAATAAAAGTGCGTAATTTATGTAGTAAAAAGTGAATTCAGTAAATTATTCATAAAGAACAGTGAAATATCGCAGCATCTCCATATCATGACTTTGTACCAAACCTCCTCGTAAGACGGGGTGACGCGGCCGTCTTTCGACATGAATAATTATTACATGACATTGGCTAAAATGCACAAACCGTGCGAAGCCAAAAAAGAAAGAAAGAAAGAGTAGGTGCATTGTTCCAATCGGTCATTTGGAAGGAGAAGAGCTGGCAAGAAATTACATGGCTACTCTTTTTTATATAATTGGCTTTTAGAATATTTTTAAATTATTGTGGGTACGTGAGGACACGATAGATCCGATAACACGTATAGAGCCTACATTTACAAACTACAAAGGAATCTATCAAAAAACCTATTAGAACCAAGTAGGTAATAACAATGTACAAACTATTCTACTTATGTATCGGGTTTCATTTTGATATAACTACAATATTAGAATATTATGAGCGTAGAAGTTTTCGTACCTTTATTTGACTAGATATTGTATTTACAAAACCACCTATAAAAAATGTTATTACTAAATAAATGAATCATAGATTTATATTGTTCATATAATTTACTTTTTTATAACGTTTATACGTTGTAAAAAAGTAAATTATATTTACGTTCGTATCGTTATAAAATTGACGTTCAAAAAGTGCTGATTCTGAGCCTAATTTGAATAAATGACTTTTGAGTTTGACTTACATTGCTATTTTAATATGATGATATGTGAGAGTTTATAGTAGAATCCCATTTAGAGCCAACTCCCCGCACGTAGTCTTATAGAGTCCGCCGTTTGCCGGCCAGGCTACGTGACTAGTGACGGTTATGCACAAAAATTTAAAATACCTCTGCCATAATTATGCTGGAAGTAAAATTTGACTGGATATTGAGTTTACATACGACAACAGTCAACTTTTATAAAAATCACTATATATATATGACGAAGTACCATGGGCATTTGAATTAGTAGAAACCATTGTGTAATGATTTTGTAAAATAAGTAGAAATAAGACTCATCATAAGCGATAGATGGCGCTAGTGGTTGCATGTAGTTTATACATCCGTTTAAGATAGTATTATATTCATTTGTAAAATTATTAATAAATCAATACCGTTTATATCTCTACTTATAATAATTATTGTTTAAGTCGTTAAGTTTAGTTTCATATATTTTAGTGAAGTAATTTTAATATTTCTTGTTTACTCTGATTGGTCGAATGGTCGGCTGAGTGTTCACTTCCTTTTAAGGCGGGAAACATTCGGTTGGCAATTGATTTGCTTGGACAGACCGAGTCTCTTTGGCCAGAAGTCGAATTGTAAGCATATCTTACGGTTCCGTGCTACATTTATTATATCTTGCTATGTAATATGTATGTGTATGTGTGTGTGTAAGTCTATAACCTAATTGTGTGGAGAGAAAAGTGAATAAACGTTATTACAGCTGTACTTGAGGTGTATGATTTCATCACATCTCAGAAGTGGGATTACCTACATTTATAGTGAAAATAAAAATAGTTTAAAATTGCTTAAAGTAAGGCTAAGTGGGCTAAAGTAAATCCAAGTACGTTAAAGTGAAGCCAAAAGTGTTAAAAGTGAAGCCAAGAGTGTTAAAAGTAAAGCCAAGTGTACTAAAGTGAAGCCAAGTGTTCTAGAATGAGACCATGTGTGCCGAAATTTATTTATTTATTTATTTATAATGAGGCCATGTGTGCCGAAATTTATTTATTTATTTATTTATAATGAGGCCATGTGTGCCAAAATGAGGCCATGTGTGCCAAAATGAGGCCATGTGTGCCAAAATGAGGCCATGTGTGCCAAAATGAGGCCATGTGTGCCAAAATGAGGCCATGTGTGCCAAAATGAGGCCATGTGTGCCAAAATGAGGCCAAGTGTGCCAAAATGAGGCCATGTGTGCCAAAATGAGGCCAAGTGTGCCAAAATGAGGCTATGTATGCCAAAGATAAAGCTAAGTATGCTTTCAAAAGTTTTCGTTTGCAATAATTTGATTTTATGATTTCTAATTTTTGATTTTTCCGATTTCTAGTACCCAATGGAATCTGATGGTGTGAAATTGCAGAAGGAAAGCCGGGTAGATCCTGTGTCGAACAAGGCAGAGGCAAAGAAGCGATCTTAAAGGGAGCACAGAATCTCTATTTCGACCTCTTCATCTTTAAGCAGGACAACTATGCAGAAGAGAATCTCGGGAAAAAAAAAAATAGAAATAAATAGAAATAGAAATATTTTATTAGCACAAAAGATACATTTTTAAATTTTTGTGTACAATAATACTGCATTACAATAAGTAGGTACAATAGGTTTCCCCCTGTCCCCTAAACTAGGCTAGGCCTGTATCTTAGGGGGCAGTGCCCGGCTACAGGGTATACAAATACATAATGCAATTTTGGCAGATGCACCCGTGGACTAGCAAATTCTTGAATTTTGACCTTGTGACTTTAAAAATATGAAAGAGAGACTGTGAAGAGTGAAATTGTATGGAGTAAGTGAGTGTTTGATGATTATGTTTAGGAAGTGTTTGTGGTGTAGTGAATGTATGTTTGTATGTGTGAAAATATAATGCTCGTGAAAGAAAAACAAAAGGTGGATTACACATATAGAGTGAATATTTATTATATTGTGTATGTTAAAAGTGATTCCGTTCCGTGATAGTCCTGTTTAAGCAGCCATTCAATTAATGTACGTTTTAGTTTAAACCTTGGGAGACCGAGAATGTTTAGTTTTTTTTGGATTTTATTATAAATGTACGTACTTATTACATAGAATTGGTGCCTTGCAAACTTCGTTTTATGTTTAACGCTGGGAATTATATGGGTACGTTTTTTGATCTCGGGGGGAACCAAGCCGCTATGTGTCCTAAGAATTAATTGAAGCACAAAAAGCTGCCGTACTGTTAAAACCTTACAGTCTGTATAAAGTTGTGCTGTAGGATATCTGCGTGGTTTTTTTGTCATAACTTTAAGGATTGCTCTTTGTGCCCTCTCAACCCTCAGGAGACCCGTCTTCTTGGCTCCACCCCACACGTTAATACAATAACCCAGCACCGATTGGCATAGGGCAAAATAAACTATTTTAAGAACATCCTGGTCAGCTGACCCCCTAAGTGATTTAAATATGGAGATAAGTCGCATTGTTCGGGTGGTAAGTGTATCTAGGTGTTTGTCCCACCTTAGTCCGCTGTCTATATAGATGCCAAGGTATTTTACGCTGTCTTCTTTTCTTAATTTTGGACAAGAACAATGTGTTGAGGAACTTGTACACGAGTGTGCCGTTATGGAGAAAGTATTTAGAGGTTTCAGATTACAGCGGATGGCGAAAGGTATATATGAGGTTTTAGCCAGATTTAATGTCAGTAGGTTAGTGTTTAACCAGTGCATGATTCTACTTAGGGCAGACTCAGCGTTGCTTTTGACAGCTTCCCAAGAAGGACCGTGGGCGACAATTGCGGTGTCATCTGCATACGTGTATATATTGCAATTTGGGAGCGTCAACTTGCAGAGATCGTTTACGTAAATAAGAAACAATGTTGGCCCCAGTATGCTGCCTTGTGGTACGCCATATGTCACTAGCTCCTCGCTACTCAAGACAGGTCCAATTTGAACTTGTTGACTACGATTTGTAAGGTAGTCAACAAAAATTTCCAGAGCTTTGCCACGAACACCCATAGATTCTAGCTTGGAGATAAGTTTAGGCACAGAAACTGTGTCAAAGGCCTTAGAAAGATCTAAGAAAATTCCCAAGCACTTCGCCTTTACATCGAGTTTTTTGGCAATTGATTGCGTAAGATCTAGTACTGCGTCTTCAGTAGATACTCCCGTACGAAACCCATATTGGTTGTCAGCTATAAGATTAAATTTGCCCAGAAAATTTCTGAGTTGTTTGTTGAGGATCTTCTCAAAAATTTTAGAAATTGATGTAAGAACTGATATGGGTCTATAATTGTTAACACAGTTTCTGTCCCCTCCCTTGAAAATTGGATGTAGAATAGCTTTTTTAAGGGCATTGGGGAAAACTCCTGATTGAATGCAAAGATTAAAGATGTAGGTTAGAGGAGGGACTAGAATATGGCGATACGTTTTCAGTAATGATGCTGTGATACCGTCCCAACCCACTGCACAGTTACTGCGTAGCTGTAATATAGTTGCTTCCACGTCCCTTTCGTCAACCTCAGTAACGACAAGCGAATTACAAGGCTGATCGTTTATTAGGTTTTCGGGGGAATGACTGCTGGTGGATGAAGATTGATTTAAAGGTATCTTGGAGGCTAAGTTCTTACCTACATTGGTGAAAAAACTGCACACTTTATTTACGGAAGAAGTAGGTGTATCACATAGTTTCAGCAATATGTCAGAACTAGTACGTATTGGGCGAGTGTTAGTGATGTCTTTGATTGTTTTCCATAGTGCTTTTGGGTTGTTTTTACTTTTTTGTAGTTCATTTTGTTCATGTATTTGTTTTAGTTTTCTGAGCAAATTGTTACAAAAATTTCTATAGCGCGTGTATGTGATTTTTAGGATTAAGTTTTGTGGATTATTTTTTTGATTTTAGATGCATGTTGTCTCGATTCTTAATGCATTTCAGAAGACCTGGGGTGATCCATGGTTTTAGTGTTCGTTGTTTCCTCGGAAGGGTGACTTGTGTTGTGTGTTTAGTTGTTATTTTAGAGATTTTATCTATGAGTATGTTCAAAGCTTCGTTACCGTCACGAGTCCTGTAAATATCTGCAAAGCTTGTATTCTCCAGTTCGTCTTTCATAGCGTCGCAGTTTATGCGAGAAACAGCGGTTTTTTTATTTTGTGTAGGGATGGTGTGTTTAAGTAGTAGCGCTATTGGTTTGTGGTCAGTAATGTGTGATTCGAGAATTAAGGTGGTAGCGTTTAATTTTGTCTTTATGAGAAAGTGGTCTAAACAGTTTTCAAATCTAGTTGGAAATAGATGGGTAGGTAAAAGTCCATGAGAAGCGTTTAGGATTAGATAGTCCAAACTACGATCGTTTCTGATATCTTTCTTGATGTCTATATTCAGATCACCAACTAGGACGATATTTTGATAGGTAGATAGATCATTATAGACCTCATTTAAACTATTCAGAAAACTTTCAAATTCATCTCTGGTGTTATACGACGGAGACCTATATACTGCCACAATTGCAAGTCCCGGTTCTGTTTTGCATATAAGGCAGTTTGCATTTACAATATTGGGTTCGTATACAGTAGCGTTAGATTGGGTTTTTAAGTATATTACGATGCCTTCGTTTTGGTTAGAGGTATTTGATGAATAGTGTGATTGATATCCGTCCATTGATGGTATGTTACTCATTTTTCTCAGCCAACACTCTGTCAGGACAATAACATCGAAATCAATTTTAGTGGTATAGATAAGTGTTTGAAGGCTATCGAAATTTTTACTTATGCTGCGTATATTAACGTGGAGAATCTTAATGTTATTTTGATTTAAATATTTAGCGCAGTCCTCAGGATTAATTAAGAAAGAATTATCTAGGTGAAGCCTATCTAGCTCATCATTTATGTTATTAATAGTAGCCATGGAGATTGAGATTAATGAACAAATTTTTCACTTTGTTTATTTGTTGTGTATGATAAGTAAATAGTAAAAAGTTTATGTTAAGTGTGTTTTGTATGTTGAGTGTAATCATTTTAGTTGTAAATATCCAAATAATTGAAAAAAATAACAAGTAAAAATTACGAGTAACATGCATGCATATGATAATTGCAAGAGATATGATTAGTTTAGCACTTGGTTCATGTAAAAATATGAGAAGATAACAAAAGGTAGCAATACTCAAGCATGTTGCAAGTTGTGGACCTCTCTAGTCATTGTTCCGTAATTATTTTCTGAAGACAGTTTTCTGAGAGAACACGGAACTGCTTGGCACCATCATCTTTACGTATGAAAATTTTCCCATTCGATGTCCAGCAGTATTTGAAAGAGTTTTTTTTTTTGCAAAAACTCGTGCATGATAAAACAAAGTTTTTACCGATTGACTCAAAAACTCAGTAATGTAAATAGGTGTTCGTTTGCCGGGGATGCCAAGTATTTCTGAGTTTAGTTTCTCTGTAGACGGTTTGTCTTTATTAAATGACCGCACATTTGCGAGGAATTCATACTTAGTATCCACCGACGTAAACTCGGCTATAATGGGCCCGCTGGATCCAGCTTTCCCGGGAATACGGTACAAATCCCTCAAATCCGATGACTTTATATTGATGCCAGTGGTTTTACCAATGTTCAAAATAATTGCATTGATGTTATGCCTTTGTTCTATTTCTAGGACAGGTACATTTCTGACCTCAATGCATGATGAGCGGGAACTTTGCTCGTGGTCTTGGATCTTCTTCTCAAGAGATATAATGTATTCTTTTTGCTCCCTTCTCTCCTTTTCCATTACTTCTAGTTTTGCCTTGACTTCATCATACTTTTTACTCAAGAAGTTCATTGATTTTTCAATCTCCTGGTAGGTTTTCTTAATATCTTCGTTTTGTTCCTTAAGTTTAGACGTGTCTGAAGCAATTTTAGTAAGTTTCAGATCCTGATCTTGTCTCCATTCAGTCAAGAGGTCAACCATCTCCTGTTTGAACGCGCTGAATTCACTGCAGGGTGAATCTTCCACACGTGGGCGCTTTGTTCTGGTAGAGACGTTACTATGTTCCAATTTCTTGGAGCTAGATAATGTTGTTACGTCTGGGTCAGACTGCGCGTGTGACATTTTACTGTCTGAAATTTTAGGTGGTGATCTCTGGATCCGAGGCATTTTGTTTTATGCCGCCAGTAAATATCTTGTTAAAATTTGAGAGTATACAATTTAATGCAATGATAAAACTAGTAGGCGCTTTTTACTGTTTGAGATTAGTGACAGGTTTGAATTAAGCTCTAGATGGGGGTGGATTAATATTTTACTCACTAGTGTTTTCGCTTTTATTATAGTTTATATTTATTATTTACACTATATTTACACACAGTTATGTAGATCACAGTATTTACTTTAAGAGTATGTGTAACAACGTCTTTTTACGTAATTATTTACACTGTTAAACTTTTTTATTAACGGAGAAATTTTTATACGTCTGTACTCGAATACACTTTTTGACCCACTCCCTTCCACTCCCAAAAATGAGGTACTGAATCTTTTAAATGTTTTACAAGGAGCTCCAGCTTTAAATTGTAATGAACCGGAAGACTTGTTAAAATTTTCTGAGTTCCCAGCGTGTTTCTTCGGAAACTGACACACAAAAAAAATAACGACATGATCATTCCACAACATTAACGTCAAATGATAGCTCAATGACTTGTTTTAACTTTCGTAGTAAAGGACACCATTACATCAAATGCCCCGAACCTCTTGTGAAGTGTCACAGAGTAAATGATAATATACTTAGTACTCAAAATAAAAAGTTGCATAAACAAGTCTAAAAGATCCACCGAGCTTTTAGAGTGCGTAGATTTTGGCAGCGAGTGCAGTCTTGTGTGTGAATCTGACGCAAATAGTCTTAATCCCTCCATAACTCTATCAAAACTCCACGCTCCTGTATACACTTTATTGTACACCAAAAACATACAATGATTAAAAATTTGTTAAAATATATATATATAGATATATATATATATATACATTGGGCGGACTTATCGCTAATGTAATTTCTTCCGGGCCACCAAGGAATGGACAGATTCTCCTCAACGATAGATGGGACTGTCTTTGGTGTATACATTATAAATAGATTACACTAAAATACCACAGATACATACATATCCAAAATCATACATACATAAATAAACACATATACACTGAACATAATAGGTTAGCGAAGTAAATAGGCACTTTGGTAAAATTGATTTGATTAATTTGATAGAACCTTAAAATTGATAAAATTGAATCAAGTATAGAGGTGCTGATTGTTAATGATGACTTTATGCTGACAACTTCACTAGTTGTTCAAAATTCTACTGGATTACTATTAGTATCTGTGTATAAAGACGATAGTTCGATATTCTTTTACAAACTGTTTGGGTCATGATTATAATAAAGACTAGTTTATTAAATCTCTTGTTTAATTAAGACAACTTATAGATAGACATTAGTGACTTAACCTAGACGTAGGTGTAGTGTGGCTTGGGCGCCATCTTTTTACACGCTGTGTCACTGCACTAGTGATGGGGGCTGACTAGTGCTGTGCACATTCACAACATCCTCCTTATCAAGAAAGTTATTATAATTACAGCTTGAGATTGTGTACAACAATTTGACCAAACTCTTAAAAAATGTTTAACAAACTTAATTAAAAACTTAACTTAATTTAATTAGTCTTCCACAGTCATTGCCTAAGTAATCAAATAAATATTTTAATCCCAATTACAGGAAATATTAAATTTATAGATCCAACCGTCTTGGTGGTCTTATCAATCTGCCATACCTACTGCGCATTTCAGGAGTTGTTGGCTCTTGCACACAAGGTGCTGCTGTGTGGGGAGGTGTCTTGATAATTGGACTTTTTTGTAGTACCTCTTGAGATACTGTTTGATCTATCTGCGGAGGCTTCAAAATGTGCTGCCTATTTCTCCTTCCTATAAATCCATCAGACCCTTCAATAGTATATGACCTAGGCTGATCACATTTAGACCTTACCGTGCCTGTACTCCAGGGAGTATCTGGCATTTTCTTAAAATAGACTTTATCTCCTTCATAAATTTCGGGTAATGATTTAGTCTTTCTGTCATAGTAGTTCTTCATTTTGTTTTTACTTTCTTCCTTAGTTTTTACATATTCCTGAAATTTGACTGTTTTAGGTTTTAAGTTTTTTGTGACTGTAGGTAATTGTGTTCTAAGTGAACGTGACATAAACAATTGGGCCGGTGATGGTAGATTTCCTCTTGGTGTATTCCTGAATTGCAGCAGAGCAAGATAAGGGTCTGTTCCTGACTCCTCTGACTTGGTAAGAAGACGTTTACATATCTTTACTGCGGACTCCACCAACCCATTTGACCTTGGTATATAGGGGCTTGATGTATTGTGATGTATTCCCCAGTCTGAAATAAATTTTTTAAACTCTGCTGAGTTAAATGGTGGTCCATTGTCAGAGAACAACTGTACTGGGATTCCATGTCTGCTAAAAATACTTTTGAGACTAACAATTACTGTTTTGGCATTAGTACTTGCGACTGCCATTATTTCAATATAATTTGAGTAATAGTCTTGTAGCACTATGTATTTTTTAGATTTATAATCCATAAAATCAACACCAACTTTTTCCCATGGAAATGATGTCACGCCATGTGACATTAGTGGTTCTGGAGCATTGGCACTTCTATGTGACAAACAAATATGACATGACTCGACAATATTTTTTATATCAGTTGCCATAAATGGCCAAAATACATGTCCTCTAGCAAACGCTTTTGACCTTTCAATTCCCAAATGACCACTGTGTATTATTTTTAAAATATCTGGCCTTAACTTTTTAGGTATAACTATACTGTTATTTCTGAAAACTAAATCATTTTCTGTATGTAACTCAAATCGATACTGCCAATATTCATTCAAATTTTTGTGAATTTGAGTTTTACTTGATGGCCATCCTTCTTTACAATATTTTTTTTAAAATTTGACAACTTTCATCTTCATTAGTGCCTTTGATTAACCATTGCAGACGTTCTGGTGAGACTGGTAATGATCTTATTAGTAAATTTACATGAACAATGATATCATCATCTAATTCATCTGAACTTGTTTCTGGGAGTGCTGCTCTTGAAAGGGTATCGGCAATGTACATGTGACTACCCTTCTTGTAGACTACATTTAGACTATAGACTTGTATTTTTAACATCATTCTTTGCAGACGTGTTGGAACCTCAGCTAAAGGCTTTTTAAACAATGTTATTAAAGGAGCATGATCTGTCTCTACAGTTACAGTTTGTCCGTATATAAATTGATGAAATTTGGTGCAGGCAAAAACTATTGCATAGAGTTCTTTCTCTATCTGAGCCATGTTTTGCTGTGTATCTGTTAAAGTTTTTGACGCATAATATACTGGATGTTGATTTTGTAATAACACTGCTCCGACAGCACTCTTACTAGCATCACTTTGTAGTACAATAGGATCCTTAACATTAAAATGTGACAACACTGGTACCTGACATATTAATTGCTTCAAACGACAAAATGTCCTTTCATGATTGGCAGTCCACTGCCAATCAGTAGATTTTTTTAATAATTGACGCAGAATTTCTGTCTCTACAGCCATGTTTTTAATAAAAGGACTTAGATAATTAAGTAGGCCCAGAAATCTTTGTAAATCCTTTAGACAGGTGGGAGAAGGCATTTCTTTGATTGCCCTGATTTTGTCTGGGTCAGCTGTGATTCCATTTGCAGAAAAAATATGGCCCAGATATTTAATATTTTCCTTGGCGAATGAACATTTCTCCTTATTAAACTTGACATTATTTTCTTTTGCCCTTTTAAATACCATATTAAGACGTTCATTATGCTCTTGGAGTGTTTGACCACTTACTAAAATATCATCGCTGTATACTGCCACCCCTGGTATGTCACCAAATATTTCTGTCATGATTCTGTGGAAATATTCAGGAGCACAGTTGACGCCATAGGGAAGACGTTTAAAGCGGTATCGGCCAAAAGGTGTATTAAAAGTTGTAATATAGGAACTTTTCTCACTCAGTTTGCACATCCAAAATCCACTACTTGCATCCAAGGTGGAAAAAAACCTTGCACCAACCACCTTGGCACGAACCATGTCTACTGATGGAATAGGATAATGAGTCCTGTTAATTGCTTGATTTAAATTACGTGGGTCTAGACATACCCTCAATTGACCACTTTTTTTTCAATTAAAATTAAAGAACTCACCCAATCAGTAGGTTCTGTGACCTTGGTAATGACATCCATCTTTTCCATCTTCTTAAGTTCTTCTTGAAGTCTATGATGTAATGCAAACGGTACCTTTCTTGGAGCATCGACTTTTGGCTGTACCTCAGGGTTTATACTTATGTGACATTCACCCGGAAGACAACCAAGACCGGTAAAAAGAGAAGTATTACATTCAATAAGTTTATTTAACCTTACATTTTGTGACTGACTTGACTGCAAAGAAAATGGCTGTGACTGACTTTTTAAGACTTTAGGACATATTTTTAGACTTGAATTTAACTTCTTTGGACTCATTTCCGGAGACAATTGACTATCACTTTCCGTTAGCTGCATGCTTGTAGTGTCTACACAAAAAACTCTTTTAATTAGTCCAATTTCTGAACATGTAACTTTACCTAATACAGTTGGTGAATTTACATTTGCAATTATAAAAACAATTTGTTTTGTCATTTGGAGATCATTAAAATGAAATTTACACTCAAAGTTTTGTTGACCCAGTACCTCCAGACTATTACCAGTATATGACTTAATTTTTATATCGGTTTTAGACAACACATTCTTGGTATTAAGTGAATCATAAACACTTTTTGACATAATATTGACATCACTGCCTGTGTCAATAATACAATTTATTTGTGAATTATTTATAAATAAGCTAATTGTCCATTCACTTGATTTGGATGACTGAATGTGGCCTACAAACATTTGATCTTTATGTGACTGTACCTGTTGCGTATCACCATCTGACTGCACATATTTTACTGACTTTGACTGCACTGACCGACAACAAACCGCAAAATGACCAACTTTTTCACATTTTTTGCACTTTGCACCTAATGCTGGACACTTATAACGATGCACCTGACCACATCTTGTACAAATTTCCTGTCTTGACTGCTGACTATTTTGATTAACAATCCTTGAGTTAAACTTTGGTCTTGACTGTGACTGACTCGTATTATACAAGACTGAACTTTGCTCTGCCGATAATTCTTCTGTTTGAAGTCTGGAAGCAAGCATGGCCTTTGCCACCTGTAAGGCCTTATTGAGATCTAGTTTATCTTCTAGTAATAATTTCTCTCTTATGAAGTTGTATTTTTGATGCATGTTACATATAAACATTATTTTGACTAGGCGTTCCTTCAGCTCTCCCAGTTCACAGTTTTGCGACCTTAATTTTAGTGTGCAAACAAAATCATCTAAGGTTTCATTTTCACCTTGTTTGTAGGTGAAAAAACTATGACATTCATAAGTGAGGTTAGCTTTTGGTGCGAAGTGATTTTGAAATAGTTCGATGAGCTCGTCATATTTAATGACATCTACGTCTTTTCCAAACGTATTGAATACCTCCACGCCCTTTTCACCAATGACATGTAGAAATAAAGCTACCTTTCCGCCATCACACTCTTCATCCATACCAGACGCACGTAAATATATTTTAAAAAACTGCACCCATTTTTTCCACTGTTGAGCCAAGTTACCATTCATCTCCATGGGCTGCGGACTGGACATTGCCGAAAGTTTCTTGGGCTTTTGGTTCTCATCAGACATGACGCCGCCTTTTCGACAGTTTCACAATGACTTTATTGACACGGAACGTAGACTACGAGTACGAACCCAATTACTGACACCATGTTTGGGTCATGATTATAATAAAGACTAGTTTATTAAATCTCTTGTTTAATTAAGACAACTTATAGATAGACATTAGTGACTTAACCTAGACGTAGGTGTAGTGTGGCTTGGGCGCCATCTTTTTACACGCTGTGTCACTGCACTAGTGATGGGGGCTGACTAGTGCTGTGCACATTCACAACACAAACCTCCTGGGCTGCGTAGTAAAGCCAGTGATTTGAATTCCCGAAAACTTACTGACGCGACTGCAATGTTGGCACAGTGGTTGAGCGATTGACTGCTGCGCTGCATGTCGCGGGTTCGATTTCTGAGCGGATGGATGTTTATGGGAGTGGGTTTAGATGTTTGTAAATGCACCGACGATGCAGGACTGAGCCCTAGAGTTGCGCGAAAAAAAAAAACTAATACTTTGTCAAACCACATCCAGTTAGTAAATAGTACCTAACAGCCAGAAACAAATTCGAAATCGTTGAAAGTTGAGTCTCTGCTTTAGGTTCATGTTCTGGAGTCATTTATATAGAAGGTTATTAAGAATATAATCCACATACATCAGTGTAATTATAGTACAAATGCTGGTAAATATATTACCTTGTTCTGTCAAATCTTTCTGAATATATTTCTAGCTTTGCCTAAAACACTGTAATTGCCAAAACGATACCTTATGAAGAAAAAGAAATTTTATATAAACAATATTGGCCGAAAGAACATTACTAGTTTCGTTCTCGATAAATTTGAAACTAAAGTCGGTCCACAAGTTGGCGACAAAACAAAGGACTATTAAGGACTCTACGGACTATTGGAGTTGTATCGTGATCGTGGTTTTGCGTTTCATTTGAGTGCTATAGATTAGAATGACTCCATTAAAATGAACATAATTTACTTGACGATAGACCTGTCTCCTATAGTCCTTATCGTTTATCATATCATAAATAAAGAGAACAGGTCCATGCAAAAATTTGATGACTTATTGTAAAGTCATGTAATACAGAAATCTGATTCTAATAATGCTCATTAGTTATAATAAAGGTGACGTAGGACACTAAGGAATTCCTACAACTACTGACATAATTCATTCTCAGTTTTGGTTTCCAAAGTCAAGGCGGTTGATAAAGAAATATTTTTGAATTCAGTGTTTTAGTATTTTCTTGTATTCTGTGTGCTTACAATAAAGATGATGTTTCTAGACAAAAGACTGGACAATTATACCCTATAGATAAAGTGAGCACCCTGTTTCATATTAGTCATTGATCATCTTGTCCAATTTGTGAAGAGTGGAAAGCGCAACATCCTTACTATAGTTGAAGGTTTCACTACATAGTATGATTAAATCTTTAAAACTACGTAATCCATTTTGATGCGGTTTTTTTTAAATATAGTGACTAAAGAGGAAGGTTTTAATGTATAATAACATCCATTAAATCATGGAAAAATGCTATTATCGAGGTTTCTAATGTGATGTCGTAAATAATTACATTTATGCGTATTTCCAGTGAAACGCAGGTTGAACCCTACTAGATTTATCATAAAAGTATTGTACACATTGAAAAGGTCTACAAAAAAGTCGATGGTATATGTCTATCTATTATGAATATCCCACAATTACATTTTTGTTGGCATTCACTTTTTACGACAAATACTGGCTATTTTTCGAAGCGATTTTAACCGATACAGCATTATTCCTTATCCAATTTATAACCTTAAATACATTGTTGATTTATTATAGATCTATATCGCCTAATGCATAATATGATTTAAATGAATATTTTCGAAGATATTACAGATTTGAAATTGCGGCGTGGGAGCAGTGTGCCGATATGTTGTTTATACAACGTTCACAGTTTTTCTGTAGTGTATTTAGTATCTGCATTGCACCCGTGCCAAGACGGGGCGGGTCGCTAGTCATTTAAAAAGCACATATTTGTAGAAGTGGTAAAGGATACGAAAACTAGGTTCGCTATAGGCGAAGGTTCTTGAAAATACATTTTATGACTGGTTTATCATTTGGAAACATACATATGTGATCGCGGTACCTCTTTAACTTCAGCTTCTTTCAAGAGTGTTTGCGTAAGTCATTATACGCTGTAACATATCCCAGGGCCAGGGGCCAAGTTGAAAGGTATAACCAGAGTATTTTGAATGCTTGGCAAAACATAATGATGGACCTGGGACATGCACACATCTTTTTACCAAAATTCAGTGGGGTATAAATAATTCCATTAGTTCCTCCACTGGATTGACTACTGGGACTAGATTCAAAGACAGGTTATATAAAAAAATTGTATGTTGAAGCTGACCCCATACCAGACACGTTACGAACCTCATTAGACGAGGTCAGCACCAATATCCACGTTGACAAAAAAAAAATGATTATGATGCCGGTAGGATAACTGCTAGTATTTACAAAGGCGATTTGGTCAAGATTACTAGAACTTATTTCAATTACAAAGCAATATTATAGCTACTTTCAAAATATTTTGTCATATCCGTACAAAATTATACAAGTTTTGGGTAATGACCGATATAAAATTGCTGAAATTCCGGGTTTTAGTAAACGGAAAAATAGAGTTAAAATAGACCGTGTAAAACCTTGAATAAGTATTCATTCCCATGATCATAATTTAATTTCATTAGATAAATGTTTGTACAATGTATCGGAACTAAGGTCACAAATTAATAAATGATTTTTATTTTTTCTGAATCTAGAAACTTTTGACATATAACTGTTTGACATTATACTGTAAATTGCTTTGACATTAAATTGAAAACTATTTGACATTATATTTAGACATTAGTACATATGATGTAAACAACTTTTAACATTCAATTAGTAACTGTTTTTGACTTGTATAATTGTATTTGATTTTGGTTGACATTATATTTAAAACTGTTTGGCACTATATATAAATTTCGCTTATAATGTATGTAAATGAATAATTCTCAGTTCTTTATATTTGTGTGTAGGTTGCATATGTAGATATTCAACACAATGTAAATTGTTTTTATGAATGAAAATAAATGAAATGAACTGCTCATCTTCTGGTACTGAAAGTATTTACGATAACGACAAAACATATACCGGGATCGTATCTGAGATCAACAAATAGCCGAATGTAATCCATACTAATATTATAAATGCGAAAGTAACTCTGTCTGTCTGTCTGTCTGACTGTTGTCTGTCTGTCTGTTACGCTTTCCCGCTTAAACCTCTCAACCGATTTTGATGAAATTTGGCACAGACAATCTTTAGACCCCGAGAAAGAACATAGGCTACCTTTTATCCCGGAAAAATTTGATGTTCCCGAGGGAAACCTAAAAAGCGCGATATAACCGAACTCCACGCGGGCGAAGCCGCGGGCGGAAAGCTAGTGATTGTATAAATGTAAGGCTGATGTTATGTAATGGTCATTCAGAATATTGTAGGATCGTGCGTCAGGAGATCGCACGATGTCGGATGGCCGAATATAATGATTTTGTAAAATAAGTAGAAATAAGACTCATCATAAGCGATAGATGGCGCTAGTGGTTGCATGTAGTTTATACATCCGTTTAAGATAGTATTATATTCATTTGTAAAATTATTAATAAATCAATACCGTTTATATCTCTATTTATAATAATTATTGTTTAAGTCGTTATGTTTAGTTTCATATATTTTAGTGAAGTAATTTTAATATTTCCTGTTTACTCTGATTGGTCGAATGGTCGGCTGAGTGTTCACTTCCTTTTAAGGCGGGAAACATTCGGTTGGCAATTGATTTGCTTGGACAGACCGAGTCTCTTTGGCCAGAAGTCGAACTGTAAGCATATCTTACGGTTCCGTGCTACATTTATTATATCTTGCTGTGTAATATGTATGTGTTTGTGTGTGTAAGTGTATAACCTAATTGTGTGGAGAGAAAAGTGAATAAACGTTATTACAGCTGTACTTTAGGTGTATGATTTCATCACAATTGTCTCCAACACTAGGCTCAGATGTAGCAAAAATGAATACAACTAATTGTTTTTTACGTACATTTTTATTGTTATCGCTTAACAGCGATCACAAACACCGTAAAATAAACTTAAGCATCTTAATGAATAACAGCAATTGTACTTACAAGATATTCTAGTGAAAAACCACATGTTCGTCAAATTCTCGTTGACAATCCGATCTCTCAGCCGCTAGGCTTTTTCTTTATGAAATACGTCATGGCTTTGTACAAGTCGTTACACTGCCTTTATAACAATTTGCAGGTAACAATAATTAGAGTTACAAACTATAATTTGGTAATTCGTTTTACTATTTCTAACACTCGGTTTTAACATTGAATTCATTATTCATTGCTTAACATGTTTAAACATTTTTACATGCGCCATGCTTTTTTGTTTTATCAAAAGTATTTCTATTAAACCATTATTAATCCAAATCCATCCAGCGACATGCTTTACAATACGTATGTCGCTTATTAATCATGAAATGAATTAACCATAGATAACTATTTCATTGGACCTCAGTTTGGATAAACCCTCAATTATGGGTTGCTATCAAAGGAACCGGAAATCCTAACCTGGATTTCTACATTGAAAAAGGAGCAAACTGACAACCACAAATAAATCTAAACCAATTTACAGCTAGCCAGTCATATTAACTGTGAAGTCTGAACTTAAGGTTAATATCATAAAGGTTTAAGTTAGCCTTGCGCCGACATATATTTATATATCTATAAAATCACTATTATCATAGATTTTTTTATTTTAATACCTTTGTGAATTTCAGATTTCCTCAAACACTAAACTGTTAGCGGCGCATCGAGTCCAAAGCCACCACGAAACTGGGCGTTATTGAAAAGGTTCGGTACTATTTTTTGTTTTGGATGGGAAATCACCAAATGACCTCTCCCGGGCGGGGTGGAAGGGCGTGTCAGACTTTTGCTGACTAAAACCCACCCGTGTTCCTTCACTTGCCTGTGTGCCAGAGCCACGGTTTACTAAGGTCCGGTACTTCACACCGGGACAGCTTTTAATGTTATACAAAGCGCAGATCCGTTTGTGTGTGGAGTACTGCAGCCATATTTGGGCTGGTGCAACAAAATGCCACCTGACTATTTTGGACTCATGGGAGAGGCGTGCGAAGGCTAATTAGCAACCCTGATTTATTTAAGAACAATCTCCAAAGCCTGGACTCAGGCGTAGGGTGGCCAGCCTTTCGGTGTTCTATAGTTCTATATGCGTTTTAGAGAGTGTGCGAGAGAATTACATGACATAATTCGGACGAAGCGTTTTTCTCGTCTTTTATTACATGCTTTTTATTAGCTTCACTTGTATGTTTGGCGACTCACGTTTTTTTAAAAATTATTTTTAACTTTTAGTTTGATATTTTATAAAAGCATGCTTTTTTAGTTTTTAATATCGAGTAGTACATTTTCCCGTCTAACTAAAATTTAAGTGTATTCAATGCTAGAGTGATTAGGTTTAATAAACCAGTTCTGTTACTACTTTAATTAGTTTATAATGTTTAAATTATATCTTTATATATATAATTCTGTTGTACGTGTGTATGTCATTGAACTCCTCCTAAACGGCTTGACCGATTTTAAATTTTTCTGTATGCGTTTGAG